>JAREIK010003448.1:307054-435153 GCA_029783825.1 Sapria himalayana
CTACCTATCTATGTGTGTGTGTGTGTGTGTGTATCTGTCTATCTAGAAATCTATCTATTTATCAATATATTTGTCTATCTATTTGTCTTTCTATCTATGTGTCTTTATTTATGTCTATCTATTTGTTTAAATATTTGTCTTTCAATTTGTATAGCAATCTGTCTATAAATCTATTTATCAATATATCTATCTATATGTCTATCAATCTAAATATCTATCTATCTGACTATCTATCTATTTGTCTATTTGATTTTCTATCTATCTATCTATTTAACCATGTGTTTGTATGTTTGTCTACATGACTATCTACCTACATGAATACCTGTCTGTTTGTTAATCAATATATCTATCCATCTATTTGTATATCTATATGTATATCTATCTATCTATCTATTTGTCTATTAATATCTTTATTTATCTATCTATGTATATGTCTATATATCTATATATCTGTCTATCTAATAATATGACTATCTATCTATCTATCTATTTATTTGTAGATCCATCAGTCTATCTATCTTTCTATCTATTTATATATACGAATATCTTTCTATCTATCTATATATCTATCTAAATATTTGTCTGTCTATTTGTATTTTTGTTTATCTAACTAACTATCAATATCTATATCTACATTTCTATAAATCTATCAATCAATCTATATATATGTCTTTCAATGTTTCTATCAATCTATCTATGAATCTATGTATCATTCTATCTATCTATCTATCTATCTGTCTATATATCAATCTATGTGTATATCTACCTGTCTAATAATCTATCTATCTCTTTATCTATTAATTTGTCTGTCATTATTTCTATATATATATATATATATATATATATATATATATATATATATATATATATATATATATATCTATCACTATGTATATCAATCTATCTATTTATCTGTCCTTCTATCTATCTATCGATCTATTAATATGTCTATCTATCTATATATCAATATAACTTTTCGTATATCTATGTGTCTAATTATTTGTAAAACTATAAATCTACCTGTACATCAATTTTCTATCTATTTTTCTATATATGTATCAATTTATTTGTCAATCTTTCTGTCGAAAAATATGTCATTTTATCTGTCAAGCTAATTGTCTATTTATTTGTCTATCTAACTATCCATCTATCTATATCTTTATGTATTTATCTAATTATTTTTCTATCTATCTATCTATAAATTTGTCTATCTAACTATCTATATAACTATTTATTAATGTGTCTATCTATATTTCTATCAATCTATCTATAAAATTGATTATCAATCTTTATATCTATCTATCAATTTGTCTATCAGTCTATCTTTCTATCTATTTATCTATATTTCTATATAGCTATCAATTTATCTGTCTAACTATTTGTCTATCTATCTATCTATTTGTCAATATATTATCTATCTATCTATGTATATATCTATCTATCTATCTATTTGTCAATATATTGTCTATTTATCTATGTATATATCTTTCTATCTATCTATTTATATAATTATTTGCCTAACTATCTATCTACATGTATGTCTATCGATCAGTTTATCTATATATAAAAAATAATCTATCTATCTATATATCAAGCAATCTATCTATTTACCTATTTGTATAACTATCTATTTGTCTATCTATCAATCTACCTATCTATCTATCTATTTTTCTATCCTTTTATATATTTATCTATCTATATATCTATCTATTTATATGTCTATTTATCTATCTATCTATAAATCTATCTGTCTAACAATCTATCTATCTATCTATATATATGTATATATATTTGTGAATCTATCTGCCTATCTATTTATTTATTTATTTATCAATCAATCAATCTATCTATCTATAAATTTATCTATCAATCTGTCTTTCAATCTGTCTAAAAATCTATCAATTAATCTATCTACCAATCTATCTTTCAATTTATCTATTTATATATCTTTATATCAATTATCTATCTATCTATCTAATTATATATATATATATTTAATTATCTATCTATCGATCTATATATTTTTATGTGTAATTATCTATCAATCTATCTATTTGTCTATATAATAGTGTATCTCTCTTTGTGTTTACTTAACTATCTGCCAACATGACTATTTGTCTGTATGTCTAGCTTTCTTTCTTTCTATCTCTCTATCAATTTATTTTTCTAAATATTAATCTATCTATGTGTTTAACTATTTATCTATCTTTATATCTATTTGTTTGTTTAATAAGTTGTCTATCTATTTGTCAATCTAACTATCTAACAATCAGTTTATATATCTATCTATCTATCAGTCAGTCTATCTATATATCATTTTATTATTCTTTCTATCAATCTAACTTTCTTGTAATATGTTTATCTATCAGTCTATAAATCTATTTATCAATCTATCTATAACATTGATTATCAATTTATTCTTTGTATCAATCTTTTATCATTATATCTATTTATCTATTTATGTTTCTAACTAACTATATATCTATCTATTTATCAATCTATCTAATTATCAATCTATCTATCTTATTATCTATTTGTCTATTATCTATCTATGTTCTGTCTATATATCTATCTATCTTTTTGTCTATATATCTATCCATTTTTCTATCTATCTATTTGTCTTTCTATCAATCTTTTAATCAACATGTCTTTCAATCTCTCAATCAATCATTCTATAAATATATTTATTTATCAATCAAACAATCAATCTCTCTCTATTTGTTTATCTATCTATCTATCAGTATTTGTATATATGTATCTATCTGTATATCTATCTATCTATGTATCTCTCTATGTATCTCTCTATCTATCTACCTATCTATTGTTCAAAATGTATATATATATATATCTCTATCTAATTATCTATCCATCTATATGTCTATATATTTGTTTATCTATTTGTTTATTTATTTGTCTATCAATCTGTCTATCTATCTGCTATTAATTTGTATATCAATATGTCTATCAATCTACTTAGATATATGTTTATCAATATGTCTATCAATCTAACTATCAATCAATCTATCTATATGTCTATATATCTATCTATCAATAATTCTATCTATTTGTCAATCAATCTATTAATCTTTATGTCTACCTAATTGTCTATCTATCTATCAGTCTATGTGTATATCTAGTCTTTTTGTCTGTCTATCAATTTGTATATTTATCTATCTATCTATATATTATACATCTAACTATATATCTATCTTACTATCTATCTAATTTTTTATCTATTTGTATATCTATCTGTTATTCTAAGTGCCTATCTCTATGTCAATCAATCAATCTATCTATCTATATTTTTATTTGTTTATCTATCTGTCTATCAATATGTGTATCAATCATTCAAACAATGTGTCTATCAATCTATCTATCTTTATATCTATCTATATATTTGTCAATATGTCTATTTCTCTATTTGATTAGTTGTCTATCTATTTATTTGCCTATTTATCTATCTATTTTTATGCCTGTCTATCTATCTACCTAATTGTTTGTCTACCTGACTTTTTGTCTACATACTATCTGTATGCAAGACTATTTACCTTTTTGTCTATCTAACTATCTACATATCTATCTAACTATCTAATGATCTATCTATATGGCTATCTTTCTATCTACATATTTGTCAATTTATCTATCTATCTTTCTAACCATATATCTATCTATCTAAATATCTATCTATTTTTCAATCTATTTTATTATATATCTGTCTATCTATCTGTCTATCTATCTAACTATATATTTATCTATCTGACTAGTTACTTTCTATCAATATATATATCTTTTTTTATATTTATCTATCTTTCCATCTTTCTTTCTAATAATTTGTCATCTATTTATCTATCTATCTATGTATTATCTATATCACTTTCTAACTATATATATATAATTCTATCTATTTATCTATCTATTGACCTTTCTATCTGTCTATAAATCTGTATAATTATATGTGTGTTAATCTATATATCAATATGTATATCAATATGTCGATCAATCTATCTATCAAACTATCAAATTAATTTGTCTACCTATTTGTCCATCTCTCTATCTATCTTTTTATCTATATATCTATCTATATGCCTATCAATCTGTCTATCTATCTAACTATCAGTCTATCTATCTACCTAATTCTCTGTATACCTGATAGTTTGTATGCCTACTATTTGTCTGTGTGACTATCTGGACGTGTCATTATCAATCTGCCTAACTATTTTTCTGTCTATCTATTTATCTATCTGTCTATCGGTCTATCTATCTATTTATATGTCTATCAATTTATTTATCTTTCTAATAATTTAACTATATATCTATCTATATATCTATCAATCAATCTATACATTTATATATCAATTTGCCTATCAATCTACCTATCAAGATATCTATGAATCTCTCTATAAATTTCTCCATCAATCTATCTCTAAATATATCTTTTAATCAATCAAACTATCTGTCTCCCTATGTGTCTATCACTCTTTCTATCTATCTATATATCTATCTATCTGTTTATCTTTCTATCTATCTATCTGTATATCTATCTATTTACCTATATTTCTATCTATCTATTTATTTTCCTATCTATAAATCTATCAATCTCTCTAACTAACTATCTATCTATCAGTCTCTCTATGTATCTTTCTATCTCTCTTCCTATCTATATCTCTATCTCTTTATCTTTCAATCTATTTGTGTATCTATTTGACTATCAATCTATGTGTCTATCTATCTATTTATCTATATGTTTCTCTGTCTAGTAGTGGATAAGTGTATTTGTCTATCTTTGAATCATTGTATTAGTCCATGTATCTTTGTGTTTATGTGTCTATCTATTTGTCTTTTTATTATGCTTCTCATAATAAAAATAGTTTACTATCTATCTATCTATTTATTTATTTGTTTATCTATCTGTCTATTAATATGTCTACCTATATATCCATCTAGCTTTCTTTCATTATATTTATCTATTTATTTATTTATTTATCATTCTATATAAATGTCTATCTATCTATCTATCTATCTATTTATCTATCTTTAAGGTTATCTATTTGTATATCTATCTATCTATCTATTTATCTATCTATTTGTGTATCTATTTTATCTATCTTGATATCTATTTTTCTATCTATTAGTCTATCTATGTGTTTACCTATCTATCTATTTATCTATCTATCTATGTATCTATCTATATATCTATAAATCTAATTATCTATCTATATATTTTTCTATCTATCTATTGATCTCTGTTCTATTTATTAATTTATCATATTATATATATATCTATCTATCTATCTATCTGACTATCTCTCTTTATAACTATTCGTCTATCTTTCATTCTATCTATCCATTGATCTATCCATTTATCTAAATTTTTATCTATCTATTTATCTATCTATATATCTATCTATCTATATATCTATATATATTTCTATCTCTTTCTCTATCTAACTATCTATATATCTTTCTGTCTATCTATCTATATGTCTATCCATCTATCTATCTATCTATATTTTTATCTATATATCTATCTATCTATTTATCTCTATGTATAACTATCTGTCTATCTATCTATTGATCTATCAATTTTTTAATCTTTCTATCTATCTATCTATCTATATATATATCTGTCTAATTATTTGTCTATTTATTTATTTATCTATCTATGTATTTATTTATCTATCTATATGTCTGTTTGTTTATGTGTCTATCTAACTATCTATCTATATGTCTATCTAACTGTCTATCTATATGTCAATCTATTTGTCTTTCTATCTACCTATCTATCTACTTATCTATCAATCTATATATCTATATATCTATTTGTCTATCAATCAATCAATCAATCTGTCTATATATCTTTTTATCTATGTATCTATCTTTCTTTCTTTCAATCTATCTATCTTTTTAAATATTTATCTATCTGTATATTTATCCATATATCTATCTAATTACTAGTCTATCTATGTATATATCAATATATCTATATATCTATCTATTTATTTATTTGTATGTCTATCTATTTTCTATCAATTTATCTATCTAACTGTCTATCTATCTAAGAATCTATCTATCTATCTAGGTGATTATCAATATCTCTATCAATGTATCTATCAATCAATCATTCTCTCTATATATCTATCTATTTATATATCTATCTATTAATCAATCTATCTATCTTTCTCTCTTTATTTCTATCTATCTATCTATTTATATTTTGGTCTGTTTATTTATTTGTCAATCTTTCTATCTTTCTACCTAACTATTAGTCTGTCTGGTTCTTGTCTAATTGTATGTCTGTCTATATGTATATCTGTCTATCTAAATATCTATCTGTCTATCTGTCTATCTTTCTGTCTATCGGTCTATCTATAGATATATCTATCTATCTATCTATCTGACTATTTATCAATCAATCAATCTATCTATCTATTTATCTATCTATCTATATATATTTTTATCATTCTAATTATATATCTATCTATTATATATTTATCTATCTATTTGACTATCTATATGTTTTTATATCTATCTATTTTTCTATGTATCAATCTCTATATCAATTTGTCTATCTACTGGTATACCAAGTTTCTATCTATTTATTTAATTATTTATCTATCTATCTTTCTATTTATTTGTCTATCTATCTATTTATTTGTCTATCTATCTCTCTTTATCTATTTGTCTAACTACAATACGTTCAAATGAGATATCTACTGATATCTACTGATATCAATTTGTCTATCTACTAATATCTGCTCATTCTTCTATTCTTTAATTTCATATATTTATTCCTTCAAATGAGATATCTACTCATCCTTCTTTTTTATTTCGGTCTTCATAACTACAATATGTTCATTAGTTTCCATTGCTTGTTGTTTCAATTTATATGGTGGCTTTCTCATGAAATACTATGAACAAATTATGAGATATCTGAAATGATTTCATCCAACACATGAATAATAAAAAAATAGTCATATTTAAAGTTGAATCCACCTTTCCACACATGTCAAGTAAAGAGAAAATAATGTAAACATACAATATGAAAAAAATAATAATGATATTAAGTAAAGAAGACGTCTCATTATTGTGGCATAGGAAAAGTTGAGAGGGAGATAGAGGGAGGGAGAGAGAGGGAGAGAGGGAGAGAGGAGAGAGACGGAGAGAAAGCGAGAGAGAGAGAGCAGAAAGCATTAGAGAGAGAGAGAGAGAGAAAGATGGAGAGGGAAAGGGAGAGAGAGATGGAGAGGGAAAGGGAGAGAGAGATGGAGAGATGGAGAGAGAGAGATGGAGATAGAGAGAGAGTTGGAGATAGAGAGAGATGGAGAGAGAGAGATGGAGAGAGAGAGATGGAGATAGAGAGAGAAATGGAGAGTGAGAGAGAGAGAGAGAGATGGTAAGAAAGACAGATGGAGAGAGAGAGAGAGAGGAGAGTGAAGAGAGAGAGAGATAGAGATAGAGAGAGAAAATTGGAGAGAGAGAGAGAGAGAGATTGAGAGAGAGCTAGAGAGATGGAGAGAGAGAGAGAGAGATGAAGAGAAAGATGGAGAGAGAGAAAGAGAGATGGAGAGGGATAGAGAGATGGAGAGGGATAGAAAGATGGAGAGGGATAGAAAGATGGAGAGGGATAGAGAGATCGAGAGAGAGATGGAGAGAAAGATGGAGAGAGATAAAGAGAGATGGAGAGGGATAGAGAGATGGAGAGGGATAGAAAGATGGAGAGGGATAGAAAGATGGAGAGGGATAGAGAGATCGAGAGATAGATATAGAGAGAGAGAGGTGGAGAGAAAGAGAGAGAGATATATATATATATATATATATATATATATATATATATATAGGGAGAGAGAGAGAGATTGAGAGAGAGAGAGAGAGAGATAGATTGAGAGAGAGTGTGAGAGAGTAATAGAGTAATCCCTATTTATGAAAGAATGATGCAGCTAACTAATGAGTATTTTGTGAAAATTAGTAAGAGATCAAGCATGACATTTCCTAGTAATGGTTGAACAACAAAGGACTAAAGAATTTATATAAGAAATTATGATAATGGATGAACTAAATCTTTAGGGAAAAAAATTAACTGATGCTTAGAAAAATAGTTTCATAATTTATAAGCTATATAGTAATGTTTTAATAATTTCAAGCATCCCATTGAAGAAAAAAGTCGTGAAGAGTTTTATAAGATTAACTCAAGCTAGTGTGATTGTTGCTTAATGTACTACTAATATTGAGAACTTAGTAATATTTGTTAACTAAATTATGAATAACAATGAAAAAAATTGACCTTTTTGGAAAATGGCTAAGAATCGAATCAGATGTTGATATTTATGAAGCAATCATATATGAGAAAATTTTTGATATAGCTTTAGATCTAGAGAAAGATAAAGTTTTGTAATAATTTAAGAACAAGGGCTGAGACAATCCAAGATAGTGAAATATGTGAAGATCATGTTAGTGAACTGAAGAGGTTTAGCACCTTGGACTCCAAGGATAGCTTGCAAGGTATGTGAAGGAATGTAATTGTGTGCCAAAGAGAATGATTTCTCAAACACCCACAATTTTATAGTTGTGATGCGAGACTTTATATATATTCTAGATTATCATTTCATAGATATTGATTATTTGGATTAATTATCAAAGTTTCTTCATTATCTAAGATTACAATAAGTAACTAGTTTCTAGTGTTTACTCAAGTAAACAATTCAATGGTTAGCTTACAATAAGTAAACATTATCAAGTCCATGGGTATACAATTTATGAGTTAATGGCTATAGCAGTAATAAAATATGTTAGATCCACTCATCAATATAGGTGGAACATCTCAAACCCACCAAAAAATCATCGACATCAATTCATGTAAGAAATAATGTATGTCAGATGAGCTGGATATCTTATATATTTTAATCCAGTATGAATCATATTGATAATCAATGCTAGGGTATTTATAAGAGAGCCTATGCGGCATTTAATTAAACATAGTAATTAAAATATAGTCAAATATATACATGTATTTAAATGTCTTGTAAATTAGTAGCTGTATACATAAAGCCTATTACATTTATATTTGAACTAATTGAAAACCAGTCAATAAATGTTTACAGATATTAATTTGAAATTAACAGATATTAATGTGAATATACTTTAAATCTACAGATATTAAATACACTCTTACATTTCTATAAGAGTGTGTAGTTTCCCTATACATAAAGCCATGTATAAAATAAAGTTTACAGATATTAATTTAATTATACTCATTGGGTAGGCACAACATTATGGAATAATAGATATTTTCATAATGCAAATTTATTATACGTGTATTTTATAATGATGAATTACAAATTTCAAACATACATTATTAAAATCCTATCATAAAGTCAATATATCTTTATTTGTGTAAAATATGTATATAATGTTATAAGTATAATACTAATTTTATCTGAAATACACATGTATATTGAATGTATCATTTATAAAATTATGATAGAAATATATATATATATATATATATTAAATATATGTTGTTATATTTATATATAGTTTCTTATAAATTTTAGTAGGGACAAATATCTATCTATTTTTTTTTAAATATTAATTTATTTTCTTTTAACTTTAATGAAAAAATTTATATTTTTATTATATTTCAAAATTATTAAATTTTTTATTAATTATTTTTTTTAAAGTTTCCTATAATCATAAATTTTTTTATACTAATAATCATATTAATATTTACTATTTTATTCATCAATTCAAATATTTTATCATAAAATGAATTAATTTACATTTATATTAGTAAAATTTTTAATGTATGTTAATTTAATTTTTAAAATATCGAAATAAATTATTATACTTATAGAATTAATTATTTAATGTTACTTTAATACAAAATTTTAAGTTTCTTAATTAAAAATTTTAGAAATATTTTTTGTATAATTTTTTAAAAAATTTATACATCATAAAAATTGATATTTTAGTCCTTATTAATATAATTTTTTTGTATTTTTATATTTTTTAAATTATCTATTTATAATATTAATTTTTTATGATTTTATGAGGAGAATGTACCTCTTAATGATCGCACATCTATAGACCATTAACATACATTATATAAACAAAATTAAATAAAATATTAAAACTAAAAATAAATTAAATAATTAAATATTCGCTAGGGAAATTATATCACTATGTTCGGGATTTAATTAGCTATGGAAGTTTAGTCACTAAATCCGTCGCTATATTCCGGATTTAATTAGCTAGAGAAGTTTCCGCGCTAATCTATTGATATATTCCGGATTTTATTAATTAAAAAAGTTACGTTACTAAAATCCATCACTATATTCAGGAAGTAATTGGCTAGAGAGATTTCGTCGCTAAAATCTATCGCTATATTAAGTATGTAATTAGCAAGGGAAATTCCGTCGCTAACTGCATAGCTATATTTTCGGGATGTAATTAGCTAGAAAAATTACACCGCTAAAATCTGTCACTATGTTTAGAATGTAATTAACTAGGGAATTCCATAGTTAAAATCTGTCGCTATGTTATGGATATAATTAGTTAGGGAAATTCTGTCACTAAAACGATTATGAATTTCAATATTTTATTAGCTAGGGAAATTCTGTCACTAAATTTATCACTAATTTCTAGATTTTATTAGCTATGAAAATTCAGTCACTAAATCCATTGCTAATTTCCGGATTTAATTAACTAGAAAAATTTCGTCGCTAAATCTGTCGCTAATTTCTAGATTTTATTAGCTAGAGAAATTCTGTCGCTAAATCCATGTTAATTTCTAGTTTTTATTAGCTAGGGAAATTCTGTAGCTAAATTCCAAATGTTATTAGTTAGAGAAATTTTTTCACTAAATCTGTCGCTAAATTCTCGGCTTTTCTTGAGCAGAATTTATGAAAATTTTTAGTCGCTAAATCTGTTGCTAATTTTCCCACTTTTCTTGAGCGGAATTTATGAAAATTTTTAATCGTTAAATCCGTTGCTAACTTCCATGCTTTTCTTGAGTGGAATTTACGAAAATTTTCCGTAGCTAATCCGTAGCTAATCTGTAGCTAAATTCTCCACTTTTTTTATGTGGAATTTACGAAATTATTCCATCACTAATCCATTGCAAATTTTTATTTTAATGAAAAAACATAAATCCCTTGTCATTCCCTAGCAAATCTCTAGCAATTTAGCTAGGGATTAATCCCTAGCTAAAATTTCCAGGCTAAATCAATATTTTCTTGTAGTGGATAGTCAGATAGTTAGACAGATAAAAAGATATAAAGATATACAAATAGAAAGACAGACAGATAGATAGAAAGACACATATACAAACATATAGATAGATAGATTGATTGATTAATAGTTAGATAGATTGATTAATAGATAGATAGATTGAGAGAAAGATAGATAGATATATAGATAAAAAGAAATATAGAAAGATAAATAGATAGCTAGGTAGATAGATATATAGATAGATAGATGGATTGGTAGATAGAGACACAAATAATGTAAAAAATAGATAGATAGATAAATTGATAGATAGATAAATAGATACATAGACAGATTGATAGAAATATTGATAGATAGATTTATAGACAATTTGATAGATATATTGATAGATATATTGTTAGATAAATAAATAGATATATTGATATATAGATAGATTAAAAGATAGATAGATGGATGAATAGACAAATAGATAGTCAGATAGATAGATAGAGAGATAGACAAACAGATAGACATATATAAAGATAAATAGATAGACAAATATATAAATAGAGATATAGATGATTAGATAGAAAGAGAGATAGATAGATATATAGATAAATAGAAAGATAGACAGAGAGAGATAGATAAATATATATTTAGATCGAAAATTAGATTGAGAGATAGATTAAATGAAAGATTGATATAAAGATTTATATACAGATTAATAGAAAGATTAATATACATATTAATCGATAGACTGAAACAAATATAGAAAGTGAGATAGATAGACATATTGATAGAAATATATAAATATATAGATATATAGAAAACTAGATATATAGAAAGTTTAATAAATAGATAAATAGATAGATTGATAGATTATTAGACAGCTAGATAGATAAATAGATATTTTGATAAATTATTAGATAATTAGATAAATTAAAAGATAGATAGAAAGATAGATAGATAAAAAGTTAGATAGATAGATTTAAAGATAAATAGATAGATAGTTAGATAGATATATATATATATATATATATATAGACATAAATATAGATAGATAAATTAAAATAACTGATCTATAAATGCATCTTTTTATCGATCTCATGGATCCCTCTGGTATAGGAACTATATTGACTTCTTACTTAATATGTCTACTTGAAAAATGGTCAACAAAAGCAATAACAGCTCCTAGTCCTCGAACTTGCAGCCCTTATTCATCCAATACCGGTTCGTGACCCATATTCATTGAAAGAAAGAAAGATAGATAAATAGATAGATAGATAGATAGACAGATAGATATATAGATAAATAGACAAAATGATAATTTAAAAGATAGACAAAATGATAGATAGATAGACATATAGATTGATATACAGAGATATAGATAGACATATAGATAGACATGTAGTAAGATAAAAACATATACATATAGAAATGTAGATAAATAAATATATAAATATATAAATATATAAATATATAAACAGATAGATGAACAGATAGATAGATAGAAAGAAAGATAGATCGATATGCTAATATATAGATAGATAGATAAATAGATAGATAGATTAAAAGATAGATAGATAGATAAACAGAAAGATAGATAAATTGATAGATTGATTGATAGACATATTGATAAAATGATTGATATACATATTGAGAGACATGTTGAATCATAGGGTGATAGACAGATAGATAGACATATAAATAGATAGACAAATAGATAGATAAATAAATAGATAGATTGATAGATAAATCGATAGACAAATAGATATACATATAGATAGACCGATAGATAGACAGATAGATAGACAAATATTTAGAAAAATATAAATATAGATAGAGAGAGAGAGATAGATAGACATATAGACATATAAATAGAAAGATATATTGATAAATAGTTGGATTAAAAAAGAAAGAAAGAAAGAAATATATATATATTTGTTTATCTATATGTTGATCTATAAATAGAAAGATATATATATATATATATATTTGTTTATGTGTCTATATATCTATATGTTGATCTATCTATCTATCTATATGTCTATCTGCCTATCTATCTATCTATCTAGCTATATATATATATATATCTATATATATATATTTATCTATCTATTTATCTATTTGTATATTTGATTTTGTCAATCTATCTATCTATGTAACTATCTATCTGTCTAACTATCTAACTATCTTTTATTTATTAGTTTATTAGTCTATAAGTCAATCAATCAATCTATCTGTCTATATATCTATCTATCTATTTATCTATCTGTCTAACTATCTATTTGTGTATCTAAATATCTGTTTATTTGTATAATTATCTGAATATCTATTATTCTATTAGTCTATCAATTTATAAGTGAAATATATCTATTTATTTAAGTATCTATCTTTATATTGTTCTATCTATGTATATATCTATCTATCAGTCTTTTTATTGATCTATTTTCCTAACTATCTATCTATCTATCATTCTTTCTATCTATCCATTTTCCTATTTATCTATATATTTATCTATATATCTATTTATTATTCCATCAATCTATCTAACTATTTTTCTAACTTTTTATATGAAAATTCTATCTATTTTTCTATCTATATATCTATCTAACTATAGAACTATCTATTTTTCTATCAGTATATTAGTCTATCTATCTGACTATCTATATACATGTTTATGTGTCTATCTATCTATTTTTTTATATCTATATGTTTATCTATCTATCTATCTATCAATCTATTTATCATTCTATCTATCAACATGTCAATCTATTTTTATTTCTATCTCTCTTTCTAATTGTCTATATGTCTATCTGTTTATAAATTTTAGGTTTTATCTATCTATCTATATATCCGTTTGTATAATGTCTATCTGTTATCTATTTATTGGTCTATATATTTATATGCCTATCTATCTAGCTATCTATTTCTTTATATGACTATATGTCTATATATAAATCTATGTTACTATCTATTTGTCTAACTATAAAAATGTTTTTTTATTGATCTATCTATCTATAAATCTATATATATATATATATATATATATATATATATATATATATATATATATACATCTATCAAAAAGTATATTTGTTTATTTGTATGTCTATCTATTTATCTATATGTCGATCTATCTATCTATATATTGATCCATATATTTTTCTATCTATATGTCCAAATGTTTATATATCGATCTGTCTGTCTGACTATCTATCTGTGTATCAGTCTATCCATCTATCTATCTATTTGTCTATCTTCCTATCTAACAATCTGTCTATCTATATATTTATCAAATTGTCCATGTATCTATCTATATGTCTATACTATTTTTGTCTAACTATCTATATGTTTATCTCTTTATCTATATATCTATCGATTTATCAATCATTCTATCTATATATCTGTCTATATGTATAACTTTATATTTGTATATTTATCTATCTATATATGTATCTATTATTCTATCTTTCAATCTATCATTATGTCAATCTATCAATTTGTTTATCTTCCTATCTATTTAATTACTAACTAACTAATAATCTATATGTATATCTATCTAATTCACTAACTTACTAATAATCAATCTTTCTTTCTCTCTGTCAATCTATTTGTCTATCTATCTAACTAATTAACTTTACTTTTATCAATTAGTCTATCTATCTATCTATCAGTTTATTTATCGAAATGTCTAACTATATATCTATCTATTATTTATTCATCTTTTTATCTATCTTTCTATTTATTTATCTATCTATATGTTTATCAATCAATCTATCTATCTATCTCTCTATATATCAGATCATTTAATCTATCTATATGTCTATGTCTATTAATCTATCTATCTATCTATCTATCGGTCTATATATCTATTGGTATATATATCTATCTGTCTCCCTATCTATTTATCAATCGATCTATTTGTATATCGATCTATAAATCTATTTATCTATCTATCTATCTATCTTTCTTTCTTTATGTCTATCTGTCTATATGTATATCTATTTATCTATCTATGATTTGTTTATCTGTCTATCCTCATATCTATCTATCTATTTATATATCTTTCTAAAAATTTGGCTATTTATATATTTATCTATCTATTTGTGGATATATCTATATATCTATCTATATAACAACCTATATTCTTATCTTACTATCTGTCTATATATCTATATGTCTATCTAAGTATTTTTTATATTAATCTATCTGTCTATCAATCTATCAATCTATATGTCTATCTATCTATAAGTCAATCTATCTATATACCATTTAATTTATTTTTCTAATAATCTATCTATATATCTATCTATATAACTCTCCATCTTTTGATTTGTATCTCTATATATCTATCTATATGTATATATTTCTATCAATTTATCTATCAATCTATCTATTTTTCTATCTATCGATTTATATATCTTTATATCTCTATATATGTCAATCTAGTTATCTGTCTATTAGTATATCATGCTATTTATCAATTTGTCTATCTATACATTTATCATTCTATGTATCTATCTATCTGTTTATCAATCTATATGTCTATCTATGTATCTTTGTATCTATCTATTTATCTAAATGTCTACTTGTCTGTTTATCTGTCTATTTGTATATCTATATATCTATATTTATAACTATAAATTTATCCGTTAATCTATCTAAGTGTTCATCTATTCATATGTCTATTTGTCTATTTCTCTCCTTGCTTATCTATATATCTAACTATCTATCTCTCTATATATCTATGTATCAATTTACTTATCTGACTATCTGGGAATCTCTCTATTTGTCTATCTATCTATCAATCTATCTATCTTTTTGTATATCTTTTTAACTCTCTATTTGTTAATGTATCTATTTATCAATCTATATCTATCTATCTATCCATCTATATGTCTATATGTCTATGTGTCTATATGTCTATATGTCTATATGTCTATATATTTGTTTTTATCTCTCAATCTGTCTATTTGGCCATCCATATATCCATTTATCTTTGTATCTATATATATTTCTATCTATCTACCTATCTAATTATCTATCTGTCTATCTCTCTATCTACATGACTATCTATCAATATATCTAACTATCTATCTATTTATCTATCAATCTATCTATATATCTAGGTGTCTATCTATCTATATGTGTATATATCTATTTCAATATGTGTCTATTTATTTATTTATTTATCTATCTGACTATCTGTCTATGTGTCTATGTGTATGTTTATCTAATTATCTATTTTTCTACTTTCCTATTAGTCTACAAATGTATTTGTCTATCTGTGAATCTATCTATTAGTCTATATATCTTTATGTCTATGTGTCTATCTTTCTATCTATCTCTCTATCAATGTATATATTTGTCTATGTGTCTACATGTCTATCTATCAATCAAACTATCTATTTATCTATATATTTTTCTATATATCAGTCTATCTTTTAGCCTATTTGTGAATTTGTTTGTGTGTATTTGTCTATCTATATTTTTATTTGATTCTCTATCTAGTTGCCTATTTATGTATCTATCTAGTTATCTATCAATTTATTTGTCTATCTGTCTATATATCTATGTATCTATCTATTTATGAATCTGTATATATATCTATCTTTTTTTTGTATAATTATCTAACTTTCTATATGTCTATCTATCTATATTTCTATCTATATATCTATCTATCTTATTATCTATCTATCTAACTATATAATTGTCTTTCTTTCTATTTACCTAATATTCAATAAATCTATCTATCTAATTATATATCCATCTGTCTTTCTGTATATCTATCTTTCTATTTGTCTATTTATATATAATTCATCCAATATATCTATCTAGCAATATATCTGTATATCTGTCTACTTATCTATATATATTTATCTATCTATCTATATATATCTAACTATCAATATATATATATCTAGCTATCTGTCTATCTATCTTTTATATCTATTTGTCTTTTAGTTTATCTATATATCTATCAATCTCTGTATCTTTTTATATGTCTATCTACCTATATATCTGTGTGTGTGTATCTATTTATATATCTATCTATCTATCTATATGCATATCTGTCTATCTATCTATCTAGGTATTTATCAATCTATTTATGTATCTGGCTATTTGTATATTATTCTATTTGTATATTTATCTATGAATATATCTATTTATCTTTTTATTTATAAATCTATTTATCTATAAATATTTATATCCATCTATCTTTCTATATGTCTAATTATCAATTTGTTTCTCCATCTCTATCACAATATTTCTCTATTACTCAATCTTTTTATATCTCTATCTATCTATCTCTTCATCTCTCAATGTGTTTCTCTATGTATCTATTTATCTATCTATTTTTCTATTTGTGTATCTATCATTCTGTCTATTTATCAATCAATTTGTGTTTCCATCTATCTTTCTATGTATCAATTTATATATCTACATATCTATCTAAATCTCTTTTTGACTTTTGGTTTTTTGTCTATTTTTCTTCTTTATTTATCTTCTATTTATGAATCTTTCAATCAATCAATCAATCTGTCTATCTAACTAACTAACTATCTGCCTATCTTTCTATCATTATCTTTTATTGTATATATATATCTTTTTATTTACCTATTTATCTATATATCTATCTATTATATGTCAAATTATTCATATATCTATTGTCTGTGTTTATTTATCTAGTTGTCTATCTATCTATTTTTTCATCTATCTATCTGACTCTCTATCTATCAATCTATCTATCTATGTATCTATATTTCTATCCATCCATCTATCTATTTTTCTATCTATTTATATATCTACCTATCTGTCTGTATGTCTTTATATCTGTATGTCTTTCTATCTTTCTATTTATCTATCTATTTGTCTGTCTATATATTTCTTTTTTAGTCAATTTGTCTATCTAGCTATCTGGCAATCTACCTATATGTTAATATATCTATTTATATATCTATCTATCTTCATATCTATTTATCTATATGTTTATCTATCTATCTGACTATTTGCATATCTTTTTATTTTATTATCTAATAGTATATTCATCAATCTTTCTATTTGTCTATCTTTTCTAAGAACTATTTTTCTATAAATATTTTTATCTATCTATCTCTCTATCTACATATCTATCTATTTGTTTATCTATCTTATTATTTAATTATTTATTTGTCTATTTGTCTACATGTCTAACTCTCTATCTATCTATCTATATGTATATCTTTTAATCTATATATCATTCTATCATTTTGTATATCTATGTGTCAATCTGTTTATCTATCTATCTATCTATCTATCTATCTATCTATCTATCGATCTACCTATCTCTCAGTCTAACAATCTATATATATGTCTATCTATCTATTTATATTTCAATCTATCTAGACAACTATGAATATTGGACTATCTATCTTTCTGTCTATCTTTCTGTCTATCTTTATATCTACTATATATCTGTCTATATGTCTATCTATTTTTCTATTTGTCTATCTATCAATCTGTCTATTTGTCTATTTGTTTATCTATTTATCTACCTATATATCTTTCAATATATTTATCTATCTATCTATCTACCAATATAATTATCTATCTATCTATCTATTTGTCTATTATCTATTTATTTATCTTTCTATCTTTCTATCTATTTGTCTTTCTATCTGTATATATATATATATATCTAGCAATTTGTCTAACTATATAACTATCATTGTGTGTATCTATTTACCTATCTATCTGTCTATCTATCTATATATCTTTCTATAAATCTATCTATCTATTTATCTAAGTATATATCTATCTATTTTAATATATGCCTATTAGTATATCTCTCTATCTATCAATTTTCTATTTGTCTATTAGTCATTCTATATCTCTTACTTTATATATATATCTATCTGTCTATCTCTTAATCTATCTATCTATCATTCTCTTTATTTGTCTATCTATTTATTTATCATTCAATCATCTATTTTTCTTTTCATCTATATAAATGTCTATCTATATATTTGTTTATTGATTTATCTATATGTCTATTTTTCTATTAGTCTATCTATCTATCTAACTATCTATCTGACTATTTGTTTATCTATTTATCTATGTGTTGAACTATCTTTATATCTATCATATATGCCTATTTGTCCATCTTTCTATCTATTTATCTATCAATAAGTGTATCTATTTATCTGTCGGTCTATATAATAATATATCTATCTATCTATCTATTAGTCTATCAATCTTTCTATCGGGCTCTCTTTCTATCTATCTATTTATTTATCTATCTATCTATATATCTCTCTATCTCTTTATCTATCTTTTAGTATATAAGTCTATCAGTCTATGTGTCTATCAATTTTTTTCTCTATCAGTCTTTTAGTCTATGTGTCTATGTGTTTATCTATCTATCTATCTATATGTCTATCTATTTATCTCTCAATCAGTTTATTTTTTTATTTGTCTCTATGTCTATCTGTATAACTATCTATCTGTCTATCATTCTATTTGTTTATATTTCTATGTGTTTATCTATCTATCTATCATTCTATCTGTCTATCTATCTAACTGTCTAGGTGTCTTTTTGTTTACCAGTCTATCTATCAATCTATATATAAATATATCCATCTATAAATTCATCTATATAAATATCTATTTATCTATCTATATGTCTTTCTATCTTTCTATCTATATGTCTATCTATCTGATTATCATTTTGTATTTCTACCTATAACACTATCTATGTGTCTATTTGTTTAAATGACTACCTATCAATCAAACAATTAATCAATCAACGAGTCTGCCTATATATTTATCTGTCTTTCTGTCTATTTATCTATCTATATATATGTGTATCTATCTATTTTTCTATCTCTCAATCACTCAATCTATTAATCTATAAATCTATCAATCTGTGAATCTATCTATATGTCTATCTATCTATCTATTTGTCTATCCATCTAATTATCTAACTGCCTAATTATATATATATATGATTGTCTATCTATCTATGTATTAAACTATCTAATTCTCTATTACTCTTTTAAATATTTGTCTATCTATCTATCTTCTTTCTATCTTTATTTCTATTTAACTATTTATTTGTCTATTTGTCTATTTGTCTGTGTCTATGTGTCTATATGTGTATGTCTATATATATATATATATATATATATATATATATATATGTCTTTGGATCTATGTGTCTATATGATTATGTGACCACCTTTCTATCTGTCTATCTATCTATCTATTTATCTGTCTGTCTATCAATCAATCTATCTATCTTTCTATATTTTTTATATCTACCTATCTATTTATTTTTTTATCTATCTATCTCTCTATCTATTTATCTATCTGTTAATCCATATATCTACTTAAATTTATATAGATCTATCTGTATATCTATCTATCTATGTATTTTTTATTTATGTATATGTCTATATATTTATCTACCTATACGCCAATCTATCTTTCTATCTGTCAATCAATCAATCAATCTATTTATTTATTTGTCATTGTATCTACCTATCTACCTCTCTGCCTATATATATATATATATATATCTGTTTATCTATCTATATATCTATATATCTGTGTATCTACTATCTATTTGCCTATCTATCTATCTATCTATATTTCTATCTATCTATATGTCTATCATTTTATTTGTCTATTTATCTGTCTATCTGTCTCTCTATTTATCTATCTATCTATCTATCTTTCTTTCTTTCTATTTATTTCTTTTAGTCTTTCAGTCTATCAACCTTTGAGTTTATGTGTCTATTTGTTTTTTAGTCTATCTTTCTATTAGTCTATGTGTCTATGTGTCTATCTATCTATTTGTCTGTCTCTCTGCCCATCTCTTTAATTGTTTATCCAGTGAGCTAAGATTCATTCTTTACTCAACTTTAAGTCATTTTTGCCATGACACTTAAAATTATGTTATTTAGGTTGGTAACTCTTACCAATTACAACTAACATAATTCTTAGATATTTATGTGATTTTGACATCATAAGTCCAGACATGTTTTAATCCCATCTAATGCCATTAGGACAAAAACAATTTTAATAACGTAATAAAGTTAAACTATTTTAAATCATATGGGTATTACCATTACTAATTTTGACTTACTAATGTCACCTTATTTACTTCTACTTTGCTAGAACCCACATTAAGGTGATAAAAGGTTTGACAAGTATTTAAATATAGATTACATGTTAACTTTAAACTTTATGTGAGGGATCTTGATTGATTTTAATTTCCATTAATAGATCTTATCATATATCTTGTATCAACTACTCATGTAACATTATACATTGCATCTCATACATGCATTAATAAACATGTCACAGTATGGCCTTAAACTAGATAGATCTCCACAAGCCAATATGAAGATCAATAGTTATTAATCCTAAGTAGTAATAAGCTACTCCATGAAGTTGATTTGACCATGAACTTGCACATAGACACCAAGCTCCTCCATCATCATGATTGGATTGCATGACTTCAAATGGCTTGCATTATCTCTCTTGTTTTATTACAACAATTAAAAAATTACAATAAAACAAAAATGGCATGCAAGCCATATTTAATAATTACAACACTTGAGAAGAAAAAATAATACTCTACCAAACACTTTGGTTAAAAAGGCCATACTTTGCACATGTAAAGAAATTTAACATGCAAAATATATAATGTTATCAGATAGCATAAATAAGTTGCATTAAAAGAAATAAATTATTATAATAGTGTATTTAAAAACAATTAAATTTATAAGGTTATGTAGAGTTGTTATGGTGGTTCCGCTAGCTGGTTAGTTGGTGGGGTCAAGGGGGGCCGCCCTCACGGGGTAGAGGGAGTACCCTAAGAAAAAAAATTAAATTTCTATTGATTTTTGTAATAAATTTTCATTGATCTCATCAATAAATTTTCATTGATCTCATCAATAAATGTTCATTGATCTTATCAAATAATTTTTATTAATCTCATCAATATATTTTCATTTATCTTATCAATAAATTTTTATTAATCTCGTCAAAAATTTTCATTAATCTTATTAATAAATTATTATTAATCTCATCAATAAATTTTTTATTAGTCTTATCAATAAATATAAAATAAGTCAAAATCCATCAAAATAACATTAAAACAACTTATTCTATAATTTCATTACACATTGGGCATATTTTGTCACCCCCATAAATAATCACTGATAAATCAAAATTAATATATAAATTTAGTCCGTGTATTAATCTGATTAAGATAAAGCTAGAATCATAAATCATGCTATTAAACATTTTAATGGCAATATCCAATTTAGATTCTCAATCATACTAATGAATTCTTTTAGTTTTCAGATTCAATCAATAAATACCCTAACAAAACATATTAACTATGTTGATCACACAAACCATAATATCACATATATTCAAAATTACAAATCATGTTAGAATTATATACATCACATACATACAATAAAATGTGGCATTATTAATTTTTATGAAAACACAAGTTCCTATGATACCACTGTTGGGGTTTCGGGGATAATATCCAATCTAATTGGAACATAAATGTAGTAGATTCCATAATTTTTATTTCTTAACACACGAAAGATAACATGTGATTCATATAATCATGAAGGAAGGGTAAATGAAACATACCTATTGTAGATCGATTCATCAAGCCTTCAAAGTGTGCATCATTGTTTATTCGGATCTTCAAAGGTAATGCCTTTCGGAAAAATGACCACCCTCTACAAGCATCTACACACAAACAAATAATGAATGATTTTTTTGAATGCTAGTTCAGCTTCATCTTCTCAAAATGAAAGGGTTTCTCTCTCTTTTATATAAGATGACTGCTTGCATAAAATATGTCTCACATATATATATATATATATATACAAGTCTGCTAAAGTTTTAGTCATAAATGAAATTAATTATAGATTTAAAACACTTTTAAATAATAACAACTTAAAATCAAATCCTTAAAAATTATTTTTAAATGAATTTATTTATTAAAACTCAAGTTCAATGTAACAAAATTATTTATTTATTTAAATCATGAATTTAAACATTCTCAAAATTAAATTCAAATTTAAATTATAACTAATTGTTATTTGTGATTTAAAAAAATCTCATCATTTAAAATTACTACAGAAAGTGAAAAACCATAACAATTATTATTCGTTCCTAATGTTCGACCCTATAGGTTCAATTAACATTAGCCATAGGCCTAAATCACATGTTAATCCAATAATTCATAAGTGACCACTAGCAAAACATTATGAAGACTCAAGTTAAATGAAAAGCTCATGATCCGAGACAACCTTAATATAGCTAATGACATATTCCTTTTGTCTCATTATATCTTGATAGAATATACCGCATGGACAAAGTCAACCTTATATCATTCTTTCTTTGATTACTTGAAACCCAATTAGAATGAATAAACAAATGATATTGATCTCGTTCAATTTAGTTGGCACGGGCAAGCATTTCTCAGTCTTAATTATCGAGGGGACCCATATATATCTCTCTTATAATAAGAGGGATAAATTCCATCTTAATCATTCATATCTCACTACATTATTTTTATTATGTTCAAGTATAATGTTTATAGTAATCTAATTAAAGACAATGTTTGATTATATTAAAACACAATATTCTTTATGTTGAGAACTATAGCGATCTGAGGTCAAGATTTAAAAACATAACTATTAGAGATTAACTTATGACTTTGATCCATGTATTAATCTCAAAACAAGTATCTCCAATATTTTTTTTCAATAAATAGATATAAATTTGATTTGTCTCTCATACACATATTCATCACATGAACATCAATAAAACTTTATACTAATCTTATTTCATTTCTATTCCCATAACAATAACAGAATAGAGACATTTAGAAGAATTAATAATATAATTCAATGATATTATATATAATAAATTTGTAAATAATCTCAATAATTAATTCTCACAAATAGCCAAAAATTCCATATCCATACAATAGACCTAAATCACTATTACTAACATATATGTCAATATAACTATCTATCTATGTAATGATCTAATTATCAATTTTCTATCTATCTATCTATCCAACTATCAATCATTCAAACTATCTAATTTTTTTTCTATCTATCTATGTATCAATCAATTTAACAAACTATCTACTTTTCTATCTAACTATGTGTTTATTTATCTATTTATATATCTATATATCTATCTATGTTTTTATCTATTTGTATATCTATATATCTATCTATGTTTTTATCTATTTGTCTATCAATCAATCAAACTATCTATCTATCTTTTTATCTATCTATTTGTTTATATGTCTATATATATATATATATATAACTATTTAGCTATCTATCTATCAGTTTATCTTTCTAATAATATATTTGTCTACCTGTCAATTTGCCTATCTACTAATGTGTATATCTATCTATATATCTCAATTTATTTCTCTCAATATATCAATCTATCTATCTGAATATTTATTTATCTTTAATTTAGACTATATATCTATATATTTATATCTCGATCTTTTATTTGTCTATTTTCTATTTCAATAGTAATCTATCTATATATCTACCTATCTATATATCTATTTATCTATCTCTTTATCTTTCTATCTACTTATTAAGCTATCTATCTTTCTATTTATCTATCTATCTATTTAACTATATATCTTTATGTCTATCTGTCTATTTATATATCTATCATTTTGTCTATCTATCTATCTATAAATATATGAATTTCTCTATTAATATTTCTGTCTATTTGCCAATTTATATATATATATGTCTATATATATAGTTATTTGGTTATCTGTCTATATGTCATTCTTTGTATCTATTTATCTTTATATCTATCTACTGATCTTTTTATCTATCTATGTTTCTATTTGCCCATATATCTATCTGTCTATCTACCTATTTGTCTATATATATCTATCTATCTACAAATTTTTGTACCTATCTATATGTCTATCTATCTATCTATGTGTCAATATGTCTAACTATCTATGTATTTGTCTAACTATTTTACTATCTTTCTATCTATTTGTTTATCTCTCTGATCTATCTATTTGTCTATATGTCTATCTATCTATCTGTCTATCTATCTATCTCTTTATCTATCTATCTAACTATTAAATTATCTATTTGTCAATATATCTATCTATCTATCTTTCTTTCTATCTATATATTTATCTATTTTCCTATCTTTCTATCTATCAATTTGTCTATATGTCAATTTCTCTATCTTTATAACTCTATGTGTCTATGTATCTATATATCTATTTATCTATCTATATGTCTAATTGTTTATCTGTCTATTTGATTTTATTTCTATCTACCTATATTTCAATCAATCTATCTATCTAACTATCTATCTAACTAACTATCTATCTATTTATATGTATATCCATGTCTTTGTCTTCTATATATCTTTCTATCTATCTATTTGTCGAAATGTCTATCTATAAATATATATCTATATATATATACACATCTATCTATCTAACTATCTATCTATATGTATATCTATCTATATGACTATCTATCTATATATTTATCTTTCTATCTATCAATCTATATGTCTATCTATCTTTCGATCTGTCTATCTATCTATCTAACTATCTATTTTTCTACTTATTTATCTAACTATCTATCTATTTGGTTATCTATCAATTTGTCAATCTATCAATATATCTTCTATCTATCTCCATATTTTTATTATAGTCTATCAGTCTATAAATATATGTGTGTATCCATCTCTCTGTATATCTATATATTTGTATGTCTATCTATCTAATTGTCTAAATATATATTTGTCTATTTGTTTATATATATATATATTTTATTATCTCTCTATTTGTCTACCAATCTTTACGTCTATATGTCTATCTTTCTATTTATCTATTTATATTTCAAACTATTAATTTGTCAATCAATCTATCTTTCTATTTGTCTATATCATACGAGTCAACCAATATATATGTCTATAAATCAATTAAAGTATGTGTCTAACTATTTAACTCTCTATCTATCTATTTTACTATGTTTATCTTTCTATCTGTCTATCTATCTGTCTATCTATCTATATATCTATCTATCTTTTTCTCTAGCTAGCTATCTATATATCTATCTATTTTTCTATCCGTTTATCTATAAATCTATCAATCTATCTATCAATCTATCTGCCAAACTTTCTATCTATCTATTAGTCTATCAGTCTATAAGTCTTTTTATAATTCCATAAATTTGTCTATATATCAATCTATCTGTCAGTCTATCTATCTATTTGCCTAACTATCTATTTGGGTCAAACTGTATATGTATCTAAATATGTATCTAAATATTTGGGTCAAACTATTTATATAGATCTATAAATCTATCTATATATCTTTCAATATATTATTCTATCTATCTAAATATCTTTTTTCTATATAATTCATTAACTATCTAACTAACTAACTATCTATCTGTATAACTATTTAAAAGAGTATATATCTATTTTTCAATATGTATATCTACCTAAGTGTATATTTGAATATCTTTCTATCTATCTATCTATATATTTGTCTTTTTATTTTCTATCAATCTATGAAACTCTCAATCTTTCTCTCTATTTTGTATCTATCTCTATATCTATCTATTAGTCTATTAGTCAATAAATCTTTGTATCATTCCACCTATTTATATGTTTATCAATCTATCTATATGTATATTAATAATTTTTTCTAACTGTCTTTCTGTGTAGATCTATTTATCTATCTTTTTATCGATAGGTCTATATATCTATCTATAAATCTAACTTTCTTTCTTTAAATTTGTGAATTTATTAATCTTTCTTTCTTTCAATCTTTCTATCAATCTAATTAACTATCTATCTATTTATATATTTATATATTTATCTAACTATATAACTATCAATTTGTCTATCTATTTATCTATCTATCTACCTTTCTATTAAGTTGTCTATCTTTTTATCTATATATTTGTTTATATATCGATGTATCTATCTATCTATGTATCTTTATATCTATATATCTTTCTATCTATCTATCTATCTATCTATCAATATATCTATCTATTTTTCTATCTATCTATCTATCTAGATGTCAATCAATATATATGTATATCTATTTATCACTTTATCTATCAAATTGTCTAACTATCTAATTGTCTTTCACTCAATCAATCTATCAATCTATCTTTCTATTTACAAAACTATCTAACTACATTTTAGTCTATCAGTCTATTTGTCTATTTGTCTAACTATTATTTATATATCTATCTATATATCTATCTATCTATTTTTCTATCTTTCTACGTGTTTATGTATCTATCTGACTATCTATCTATATACCTATCTTTCTATCTGACTATCTATCTATCTATCTATATATCGATTAATCTATCTTTTTATATATCTATCGATCTATTTATTGTCTATCTACCTATCCATATATTTATTTGTAAATATTTCTAGCTATCTATATATCTATATGTCTATCTATCTATCTTTCTTTCTTTCTCTATATATGTCTATCTTTCTATAGCTCTATATATATATATATCAATCTATCTACTTATCTATCAAACTATCTTTATAATTATCTATCAACCTTTTTATCAATCTATCTATGTAAATACCTATCTATCTATATATCTATATATGCACATATTTTTTTAATCTACCTATCTACCTATTTATCAATTTATCAATCAATTTATGTCTATCTGACTATCTTCTCTCTATTTATTTATTTGACTATCTATCTATATATCAATCTATATGTCTTTCTATCTATCTATCGATCTAACTATGTATTTATTTATCTATCTATCTAATTATATCTTTCTATTTACCGATATGCTTATCTATTTTTATGTCAATTTGACTAACTATCTATCTGTTTATAAATAGAGATGAAAAAATAAATGGATTGATAGATGGATAAATTGTTGGATAGATACTTATATAGATAAATTAATAGATAGATAGATGGATAGATAATTGGAAAAATTGATGAATAGGTAGTCAAATATTTTAGATATATAGACAAATATATAAATAGATAGATAGATAGAGTGATAAACAAATAGATAGATAGATAGTTATACAGATATATGAATTTTTTTATTTGTCAGTCCTAGAAAAAAGAAATGATAGAGAGAATGATAAACAAAAAGAACTAATAAACAAATAGATAGATAGTGATAAATCAAAAGTGACATAGATAGATAGAATGATAGACATATAGATATACTGATAGATAGAGAGAAAGATAGATTGACAGATATGTAGATACTTAGATTGGTAGATAGATAAAAGATAGTGTTTTCTTAATTTTTGTCACTTTTTAAATTTCTCATCAATCATTCTTAGATTGATAGATAGGTAAAATATACTTAGATTGATAGTGTTATATTTTTCACTTTTTAAAATTAAAAAGTGAAAAAAAGTGATAAAAATGATAAAAAAGTAAAATTGCTCATCTATAGACCATTAACATACATTTAATAAACAAAATTAAATAAAATATTAAAACTAATAATAACTTTAAAAAATTAAATAACTAAAAATTGGCTAGGGAAATTCTGTCGCTAAATCTGTAGCTAAATACGGATTTTATTAGCTAGAGAAAATCCATCACTAAATCCATCACTATATTATAAATTTTATTAGCTAGGGAAATTTCATAGCTATATCCATCACTAAATTAAGGATTTGATTAGCTAGGGAAAATCCGTCGCTAAATCCATCACTAATTTACGAAATTTATTAGCTAGGGAAATTAATAAACAAGTAGACAGGTAAGTATATCAATCTGTCTATAAATTGATAAACAAGTAGATAAGTAGATATATAGATTGAAATATTGATAGATAGACATATTTATTTAGATAGATAGATATACAAATAGATAGAAAAATAGATAGTCAAATAAATAGACAAATATATACTTATATATATTTAATATACTTATATATATATATATATATATATATATATATATATATATATATATATATATATATATATATATATATCTATATATTAATGTATTTAACAATATGTATATCAACATTTTACTATATATATATGTATTTATCTACATCAATATCTATACATAGCCATATGTCTATATATATATAATTACATGAAAAACTATATATAACTATATCTACAAATTGTATAACTACATGCTTCTGAATCATAATATCCATTCATATCATTCATAGCATTCATATCATTCATACATGTTTTATTTGGATATTGTATAAATCATTATCAATTTTTCCCATATATTTTAGGAACTTAAAATTAATTTTTCCAACCTTAAATGTATTTTTATTGTATTTTTATATGTTTGTATAAATCATTATGATTAAGTATGTTTAGGGTTTGTATTTTTGTTTCACTTAATATCATTTAACTAAAATTGATTTCTAATAAGATGTTCATTTGTTAATATTCATGTTGTAAATTTCAAAACAAATAACAATATGTTTGGGTAATAAATATTATAAAAAATTTCTAAAATATATATATGAAGTAGTTTCAATTTACAAAGATAAACTTTAAAAATAAAATTTATTTACTAAATAAAATTTGCACCTCTTAATATGCAATATGTTATATTTATTATAAATAAACAATTTTTGAAATATATCAATTAATTACAAAATAAACATTGTAATGTATTAAATTTGAAAAACAAAATAAAAAAATTATTTAAAAAAACAAATTCAATATTTATATGGTTATTTATATATTTTGAATATAATAAAAAAAATAATTACTTGTAGAAAAATTTACTCATGTATTTATATGGTAATTTGTTTTGTTTGAGCATAATTAAAAAAATAATTGATTTTTTACAAAACATTAAAGACATGTATTTATATGCACTACATTATATTTGTTTGAATTTTAAAGTTTCTAAAAGTTTATTAATAACAATAAATAATAGGTAGAAATTTATCATAGACATTAATATTATAATAAACAAAATTATATAGAAAAATAAAAACAATATTATCTATTTATGAACTATATTTTCTTTTTTAACATAATTATAAAAACAAAATAATTTACAAATATGCCAACTTCATTTATTTATATGAGTATAATGATAGTTATTTTAATATAAATATTAAAAAACTACTATTTTAATAAAATAGAAGCTCATATATTTAATTCATAATTTTATTTTATGCATTAATATGCTTCACGAACACACACAGATGCATACACACACATAAGCACGCACACACACATGCACACACACACAAATATTTGTTTTAAATATAACGAATTTACCATATTTTATAAATTGTGTACAATATATAATATTTTATTTTAAATATATTTACACACACACACAAACATATATATATATATAATCATTTCATGTGTAACTTTAAAAATACATTATGTATATAAGTATATATGTGTGTTTGTGTTGGTTTACAGTAGTATATGCATGCATACAAGTGTATACACACTACTTTGGAAATGTAGATACATGTGTGAATATATAAAAAAAGTACAAAAATGTGTATGCTGATATATAATGTATAGTAATGTATATGGATGTATAAATGTGTGTGTGTGTAGGGCAGTGTATATGAACATATATATTAATGCATATATATATATGTAAATATCAACATTAATTTTGAGAAAATAATTAATTGAGCACATAAATATTAACATGTTCCACAAATTCGTGAGAGCATGAGGAAAAAGTCACATTATTGCAAGATACTACTAATCTCCCATCTATAACACTTTGCCTCAAATTTTGATCAGATAACTATATGCAATGATAAGGTTCATTCTATACTACACAGCATGGAATTACATTTCCATTCAATGCTATAATTAGTTCAACTAAAAAAATCAATCTAATCTCATCTTCAAATACTCTGCTATCTTCTTTTCTAGTCATGATAAGCTATTTTCAATTTTGTTTATATGTGCATTTATTATCTAATATCTCTAGTTAAACTATTGTAATAGTAAAATCTATCAAATCAATCTAGGCCAGACTTCTTTATTTTCTATGAGTTATTTGATTATAAAATAATTACTATATACTATGACTTTAGTTCCTACTAAATATGATATTAACTTACTAAAAGAAAAGATTGTTGATACAAGTTCTTTCTCTATAGTGGTGTAATTTAATTGGGCAATTGAGAGTATGTTGTTATCATAATATATGATAACTATTTATAAATATTTGTATAACAATATAAAACTCTTTCTAATTATATTTAACTATATTTGTAATATGTAAACTATTTTTATAACTATATTAATAACTATATATAACTATTTTTTTAACTATATAATATTTTATAACTATATGAGTAATTCTATATAACTATATTTTTAACAAAATATATCATACGTATAATAATATATAACTATATATATTTGTATTTTACTATATGTATAAGTATATATAACTATATCTTTAACTACATGCAAATTTATAACTATATGTGTATAACTATATATAAATATTTGTATAACTATGTAATACTCTATATAATTAAATATAACTATATTTGTATCTTTGTATACATAGATGTATTCATTTAATTAAATTTATATAATTATTTATAACTTTGTATATATTTATATATACCTACTTATAACTACTTGTATGAATATATCTATATATTATTATATGTTTAACTATATGTACCTTTTTTTAATTATATATACTATAGGTATAAGAACATATAGAGGTTGACCTCCCTCTCTGGTGACTATCTCTTGAGGTCTATTAATTCTGTTTTTTTTCTCATTAGATCTCTCTACTGCCATATGAAAAAGGGATTGAAATTTAGTGGAAGAAATGGGGTTTATGTTCATAAAGTTGTTCGACAGGTTGTTTGCCAATAAGGAGATGAGGATTTTGATGCTAGGTCTTGATGTTGGCGGTAAGTAAACCATTTTGTATAAGTTGAAACTTGGTGAAATTGTCACCACAATTCCTACTATTGTGGTGGATGGCAATGACCGAGATCGAGTTGATGAAGGCAGAGATTAGTTGCATAGGATGCTAAAGGAGGAAAAGCTTCGAGATGCAGTTTTGCTCGTGTTCGCCAATAAGCAAGTTCGTTCCAATGCGATGAATGCAGCTGAAATTACTGACAAGCTAGGACTTCACTCTCTTTGCCAATGCCATTGGAACATTCAAAGCACATGTGCTACCTCTGGCGAGAGCCTCTATGAAGGTCTTGATTAGCTTTCCAATTATATTGCCAGAAAATCATAAACAATTTTAGCAGGATGAGACAAACTTTGTTGATATATCTAGATGTGGACTAAATCTTTACCTATTTTTCTTGACTTTTATTCTATTATGTGGATGACATAATCTGTTTCTAGGGGGATTCAAATTGTAATTATCTTTATATTTTACATGCCTAAAATACAAGGCCGCATTTACTTTGTTCTGATCTATTGTAAGTCAGACTTGTTTTTTTTCTGTTTTGCCATTGGATCCCAAATGTATAAAACATATAACTATAAATAATTGTCTTTGACTATATGTATAACTATAAAATATTATACAAAACTATATTTAAAAATATAATTAACAACATATATTTAATATACATTTTTATATAATAACATATATAATATGTATTTTACCATATATAAAATTATATAAAAATAAGTATTTTACCTTATACAAGACGGCATTTACTATATCTAAAAATGTATTTTACCACATATATACTTATAGATAAATATATGTATAGATATATAAAATTATATAAAAATATATATATATACCTACATGTATAAATATAAGTATAACTATATGTGTAACTATATGTACAACCATAATTAATTATATTTATAATTATATGTATAATAACATACAACATTATGTTTAACTACATGTATATAACTATATATAAATATATGTATTACTATGTAACACTATATAATTAAATATAACTATATTTGTAACTATGATTACATATATGTAAATCATATATTTATTTATAACTTTATATATTTATGTATAACTATTTGTATGAATATATCAATATATAATTATATGGTTAACTATATAAAAATATTTATAGCTATATATACAATACGTATAATAACATATAACTATAAATAATTATATCTTATTATATGGATAACTGTTAAACTTTATACATAACTATATTTAAATATATAATTTGCAACTTATATTTAAAATACATTTGTATATATTAGTATATAAAAATGTATTTTACTATATCTATACCTATACATAAATATGTGTAAAAATATATAAAATTATATGAATAAATATATATACCTATATGTATAAATATAAGTATAACTATATGTGTAACTATATGTATAACCACATGTAACTATATTTATAATTACATCTATAACAACATACAACATAATGTTTAATTTTATGTGTATAACTCTATATAAATATTTGTAAAACTAAATAAAACTTTATATAATTAAATATTACTATATTTTTAACTATTAATACATATATTTATACATATATCTAAATCTATATATTTGTTTATAACTTAGTATATATTTATGTATAACAAATATAACTACTCGTATGAATATATAAATATATATATAAATTTTTACAACTATAAATATTATATTTATAATAAAATATAACTATAAATAATTCTATCTTACTATATGTATAACTATAAAAACTTTATACATAAATATATTTAAATATATAATTAAAAACATATATTTAATATACATGTTTATATATTAGTATAAAAAATATATTTTAGTATATCCATACCTATACATAACTATATGTATAAATATATGAAATTATATGAAAAAATATATATACATGCATGTATAAATATAACTTTAACTATATCTGTAACTATATGTATAACCACATGTAATTATATTTATAATTATATGTTTAAAAACATACAACATAATGTTTAACTATATGTGTATAACTATATATAAATATTTGTATAACTATAAATAACTCTATATATACAAATATAACTTTATTTTTAATTATGTATACATATATGTATACATATATGTAAATCTATATAATTTTTTATAACTACTTTGTATACATTATTTTTAATTATGTATACATATATGTATATAATGTTTGTAACATTGTATACTTTTATGTATATCTACTTATAACTACTTGTATGCATATAACTATATATAACTATATGTTTAACTATATGTAACTATTTATAACTACATTTATTATATGTATACTAACATATAATTATATATGGGATAATACTAATTTGTTGCATTAGCTTGAAATTAAATGGCAAGAGATATAATATCAACAATTTGTAAGCATATAGCATGAGAGTGTCCGTTGGTCAGGCTAATATATGGTATAATATAAATAAGGGTCATACTCTTACATAATCTCATCCCTTGGGCCTCAGGCTTATATATCAACTTATGTATGACAAAAGATGTAATATTTGATAGGTTTGTACTGAAATTTTTTTTTCTTTATGTAATTTCTCATTCTAACACTGCATTTTCTGCGTCTCTCTCTACCTCTAATTCTTTATGTGTCACTTTCTTCCTCTTTTTCTTTCTGTGTCACACACTCTCTTGTTATTTTCTTTATCACTCTCCTTTATTGCTTGTTCTCTCTCTTTCTCTCCCTCCCTCTCCCTCTATCTCCCTCTCTCTCCCTCCCTCTCTCTCCCTCTCTATCTCTCTCCCCCCTCTCTATCTCTCTCCCCCCCCTCTCTCTCTCTCTCCCTCCATCCCTCTCTATCTCTCCCTCTCTCTCTCTCTCCCTCTCTCCCTTTCGCCATTTCTCACTCCCTCTTTCTCGCCTTTCTCACTCTCTTTCTCCCCCTCTCCCCTTTTTCTCTCTCTTTCTCTCCCTCTCCCCTTTTTCTCTCTCTTTCTCTCCCTCTCCCCTTTCTCTCTCTCTCCCCCCCATCTCTCCATTTCTCTGCCCCCACTTCCATTCCACCTTCTCTCTCTCTCTCTCCCCCTCTCCTCCTTCAATCTTTAAATGTATTTCTTTTTTGCTTTCCTTTCTTGTGCATTATCGTATTTTGCTCCCTTTATCTAGTATTACCATGATCTCTATTAATCTTTATCGTGCTAAAAATTGCTTTATCTATTCATGTACATTCTACAAACATATTGTCTTTATATTCACAATATTTAATTTTTAAATATTAATCTATAAGTAATTTTATTTAATTATTAGTATATTTTGAAGTAATAGAATGTTTAAATCAAAATAATGATTGAGCATTATTTTTTGTAAATAAAACATGAAAAAATGAGTTCAGATCATCAGTGTATATAGAGTAGGTTTATGAATAGAATTTTGAATAAAGATTTTTTGAGTGGATGGAGAAAAAATTAAGTGTCCATGTAATCATTGAAAGTGTCTATTTATCCCTTTTAGTGATGTAAACACTTTAAGATACCATTTTTCTAAATATGACTTTGTGCCAAATTATTTTGTTAGGATTTATCAAGGAGAAAGTATAATGCCTCTGAACATTGACCAAAATGAGGTTATTGAATCGTTTGCTTATGGTGAAGAATCATCAAACACATACCATAGAATGATCACGGAAGCTGCCGATGCTGACTTCAATATGAATTACATGGATGAACCACCTAATCTTGAAGCTCGGAATTTTTATGAAATGCTTAATGTTGTAGATAAAAAGTTGTGGCCTAGTTGTAAAACACATTTGCAATTGTCACTTGTGGCTCGACTTATGAGCATTAAGTCAAAAAATCATATATCTGAAAAATAATTTGATCACATGACAAAACTGATCAAGAAGATTATTCTGGATAATAATTTGATAACTAACAACTTTTACAACACTAAGAAGTTACTATGAGAAATGGGTCTGCCAGTGAAAAAAATTGATTGTTGTTTTAATGAATATATGTTATATTGGGCTGGTGATAGTGATTTAATTAGTTGTAAGGTTTGTGATCATCTTTGATTTAAGAAGGTATGTCGTGTTGTACATACACAACAAAAATTGAAAGTTGCATTTAAAATGTTTTTTTTTATTAATTCCTTGATTACACAGATTATATGCATCAAATGCTACAGAAAATGATATGAGGTGGCATTATGAGTATGAGGTGGAAGAAGAGGTAATGCATCATCCATTAGATTCACTTGCTTGGAAGCATTTTAATCATATACATCAAGATTTTCCAGCTGAAAGTCGAAATATGAGATTGGATCTCTACACTGATAGATTTGAGCTATTTGGGCAATCTGGATAATAGTATTCAACATGACTAGTGATCATGATACCTTATAACTTGCCTTCGTGGTTGTGTATGAAGGAGCAATATATGTTTTTGTCAATCTTGGTTCCAGGGAAAAAAAATCTAAAAGACATGCTGGATGTTTTCTTACAGCCTATTATTGTAGAGTTAAATCATTTGTTGGATGTTGGTGTGAATACATATGATATCTCAAAGAAGAAAAATTGTATTATGCTGGTGGCCCTTATATGGACGGTAAGTGACGTTCCTTCTTATTCAATATTATCTGGTTAGAGTACTGTTGGATGATTCACATACCCATATTGTATGACAAAATCTGATGCATTTACCCTCAAATTTTGTAGTAAATAGTCATGGTTTGATAACCATCATAAGTTTCTACCTACGAATCATCTATTTCGAAGAAATAAAAGTGCATTTTGAAAAAATAAAACTGTGATGATAGTTACACCAGCAATTCGTTCAGGAGATGATATTATGATAGAGATTCAAAGTTTAAGTTTAAACAAGGTAACTGAAAAGGATGCTACTAGAAGTAATGGACCAATAGGCAAAATATTTGCATGGAGGAAACGTAGTATATTTTGGGATTTTCCCTATTGGAAGTCCAATTTAATTCATCATAACTTAGATGTAATGAATATTGAAAAAAAAAGTGTTTGTCAATGTTTTCAACACTATCCTTAATGTAGATGGAAAAACATAAAATACTTTAAATTCAAGACATGAGCTGAATGATTTCTATCGACGTCCTGAATTGAAACTGAATGAGGCAATAGGAAAAGTTCTAAAGCTTGCTACACACTTGATAAGAAAGCAATACATATATTATGTGAATGGGTTAAAAATTTGAAATTCCTTGATGGATATGTGTCAAATATGGGTAGATGCGTGGATATGAAGAATCTTAAGTTATTTGAAAAGAAAAGTCATGACGCTCATGTATTTATGCATAGATTAATACTAATTGTATTCAATGAATTACTTCCCCTAAGTATTTGGAAGGTCCTTACAGAATATAGTTTGTTTTTCAAATAGCTATCTGCAACCACAATCAAAATAGACGACATGATGAGGCTGGAGAATGACTCTCCACTTATTATTTGTAAGCTTGAATGGATATTCCCACTGGGTTTTTTTGACTCAATAGAGCATTTACCAGTCCATTTGGCATATGAAGCAAGAATACTATGGGCCAGTACAATACAGGTGGATGTATCCTTTTGAGAGGTAAATACATATAATTTGATGTGTTTTATTATTTCATACATAAAGTAATATTGTAATTTAAAATAATTGAAACCTATTATTGTGGTTGTAGATATCTTCGTTAGTTGAAATTGAATGTTAAAAACAAGGCAAAAGTTGATGGTTTAATTTGCAATGCATATTTAGTAGAAGAAACATCATCATTTTGTTCTTATTATTTTTAGGATCATGTCAATACAAAGAATATAAATATACTCGGAATGATGAAGGTCATGTGATGGTAGAAGATGATTCTGTGGACAAACTATCCATCTTCAAGCACCCTGGAAGAGCATTTGGAAGAGTAATGAAAAGATGTATGACAGATGAAGAGTAGAAAGCAACCCGGAGCTAGGTTTTAATATATTGTGAAGAGATTGCACCATATATTGAGTATGTATACCCAAAATGGTTGCAGCTTTAATCATTTCTTAATTTTATCTTATAAAGGAATTATTAAAATTTAATATTCTTTTTTCTATCTTTTTATATTTGTGTAGTATTTATGTTGAGTAGTTAAAATATAGGTAACCATCAATTTCTAGCAATGATGTCGATTATATGCTAGAAACTAAATTTATAAATTGGTTCAAAAATTATGTGAGAATTATTAAGTTTTAAATTTTTGAATTATTTAATTAATTAATATCTTTTATTTGTTAATATCATTTTTTTTAATTTATGTCATAGGAAAATGATCCTTCAACTGGAGATTCAAATATTTTCATACGGAATCTATGTAATGGCACATTTAGATATGTGATAACCTATCTTGGGTATTTTGTCAATGGATATGAATTTCACACAATCGGGCATGATTCTTCTAAAACAATAATGAATAGTGGTGTATGCATTAAAGGCTTAGGTTATAATATAGATGAGATTGATTATTATGATCAACTCAAAGAAGTTTTTGAGTTGGAGTATCCTTGACTCGACAATAATACGATTGTCTTATTAAAGTGTGAGTGGTTTGATCCTGCACAAAATGTGGGCACTAAGATTCATTCGGATTATAAGCTAGTTGATTTGAACCATAAACATAGATATAATTGATATGACTCATTTCTTATGGAAGTTCAAGCCGCTCAAGTATATTATAGTACATATCCGAGTTTATCTCGTGATAAGAGTAATTGATGGGTGATTTGCAAAATCAAAGATCGATCAAATTTTGAAGAACCAACATCTCAACAAAGAAGTGCAGACTTACATATTGCACCGACATTCAAGGAAGATTACATAAATAATATTGAGCCTATGCATGTAGATGAAGAACCAACAAATTTATGTGACTCAAATGATGGCCTAATAAAAATTGAAGATGATCAATTTTTATCTGAAGATGAGTTTGAACTTCTATCAGAATCAGACGAAATATCAGAAGATCTATTGGAGGATGATAGTAATGCCAATAATAAAACTATTATAATTTTATTATAATATGAAACTATCAAAGACTACTATATTTTGTTGAAATCTATTGGTGTGTTTTATTCTAAAATGCATGATTGTTCATCATATCTATATTATTTGTTCTATGTCTTATTTTGTACAGTAGATGGTGCCAAATGGACTCGGTCGTGGTGGAGGTAGATGTGGACATAGAAATGAACCAAATTCATTTAGTATGTTAGATCATGTTGCAAAATCAGTATCATCTCATACCCACCATATCCATATTTCAACATCAAAATCAACATCTCTATTTACATCACCATCACCATCATTGATACCTCTATTATCACCTTTATCAGATATAAGCCCACCACCCATTGTGCTTCCTGCACACACTTTTGATCCATCTCTATCTTCTATACTACATTTTACACTGAAAGTTCTCCCATTTACAAAACCATCAACATCATCAACTGTCGTGTCTTCCTCTATTGTCAGTGTAAAGTTAGTAATTGAGATTGTAGATTGTAGGTAAAAGAAATATGTAAATATAAGTTGAAAAAGAAAATTTGATGTTACTGCTACTGGTTTTTTTATATTGTTATGATTTGTTGGTTTTCAATGTTATTTATTTGATTGTACAGTTTTATTCCATCTCACAAGCATTCGACTATAATTACAAAGTCTTTCAATAAAATGGACAATTCTTAAGCATTCTCCTAGAAGAAAGTTTCTGAATCGACAAAAGAGTCGTATTTTAATGACTTTCAGGTAAAAATAACAATACAAATCCATTGAAAATTTATTATCTAATTACTTAACTATTATGTTGGTTATTATTCAAGTAGTAAATAATTATGTTCTTGTTGTTAATATAAATTATTTTGTGATGTTTCTATATATAGAATTAGTGTACATGGGCACTCAAATTTGATGGAAAGATAAAGTTAATTATGGGAGAGCAAAGATGCTCAATGTATTCTTATTTTGTCCATAAATTAAAGAATATAAAAAAAAGAAATGATTTTATATCTGAGGATGACTAGCCCGAGTGGCTTAAATATTGGGAGGAGCCACATGTGAAGAAAAAATCAAATATTACCAGCAAAAATTAACAAAGAGAGATAGCTGGACTAGGTATAAATATCTGTCGACACATAGGAGGGTCAAATTCGAACATTGAGCACGTTTGAGATTTGGTACAATTTTAATACTCTAACATTTATATATTTAGTCGTTGTCCTAATTGTCCAATAAATCAAATCTCTGCATGGTTTTATTTATTTTGTTAAATTTTTTTATCATTTGTTTTTTTATGACTTAATAAAAACATATTCTAGGTTAGAGAATTGGGTGAAAATCCCAATTTTTATGAGATTTTCAAAAAGATATATGTGAAGAAAGTAGATGATCTATTTGTTGACAACAAGTCTCAAATGATTACTATAAGAATTTGTTATATTAATAAAATTTTATAATACTATAGTACATTTGGAAAATTGTTTGGAATACAAAATATTTATTTTATTTTATGTATATCTAGAATAGAAATTTTCTTTATTTTATCTCATGAACTAATGGAGGAATGTGTGATAGCTGCTCATCAACAAGTTGAGGATTCAATGGATCTTCAACTAATTGACTATGATCTTATTTATTTGGAGACCATATTAGGTCGTAAGAAGTAGTGAGTGTACGACATCGGCTCGAAGGGAGTGACATTTTGTTGTAGTAGTCATGCTTCTAATTCATATGTCTCAGCAATGGTGGATGAGGCTAGCAACAGAAGGATCATAGTCAATAAGCAATGAAAACAAATGAACATATTGTAGTTATGGAGACCGAAATGAAAAAGAAGGATGAATTGATATCTCATTTGAAGGAAGTAATATATGAAATTAAAGAATAGAAGGATGTGCAGTATACTAATTTTATGGAAGAAATGCAAGAAATTAAAGAAATAAATGCTGAGATAAAAGAAATTAAGAATGTAATGCAACAGAAGATGTCCTATATGGAGTCACAGTTAGTGGCATTGACACAACAAATAGCATTCTAAGATCTACCTGTGAAACCTCACAGGAGAGGCTAGCATTCCCTACTAATTATGAGGATGATTTCGTATGATAATTATTTTTGAACTGTTATTAATTTTTGTCTATGTGGAGCAAATAATTATGACATTTTTTTCTAGGTTTCAATTTTTTTATTTTGGATTTGTTCTTTGCTTTGCTGATTAACCTATAGTGAATCTTTGCAGTACACATTATGTGAGACTCATGAAAAAATTCTGATTCAAAGTATTCATACATTGCCACAAACCTTCCAATGCATGGGTCTCATATTTATTGAATTCAGCTTGATCAAAAGGAGGCTTAGCTTCTATTATCTTCATTATTCCTAAAACATTTTATTTTTGCACTCTTTCTTTCTAAAGATCATTGCTGGACATCTTTTAGATTTGTTTTGAAGCTGTATGACTATGAACTTTAATTTGTGGTTGTTCATGTCTATAATAACTATTTTTATATATCTGTGAATATGTTTGTGTGTCCCCAAATTTTTTGGGTAAAGTTTTAGCCTATTATAGGTATGTAAAAGCCTTGGCTAGTCCTCCATGGTGCTGAGAACAACACCTTAGCTTCTGAAGCTATGAATGAACCAAAAAATTATTTCCACGCAAGCTCAAGTTTTTCTTGACATGATCTAACTCAGCACAGCCAATAGAATAAATCAAAACATCAATCCGCAGGATAATGGAGAATAAAGATTAATCATTAATTACAAACACTCTTATTTTCTCTAACAAAGGCCACAATCAAACAATTCACAAGAAACAAAAAAAAATCATTGAAACTTTTTGGAACAATGAAAAAAATGATAATAAAATTTAGGGTTGTGTTGATGGGTAGTGGTGATACTTACTTCAATTCGGAGATTTTTCTTGCCCATGGTATGAGTGATTATCTATGCACAAATATCACCAAACCTCCAAATCAAACTACTACTGGACCCTAGTTCTTCACTAGATGTACACCAAACAATTCTGATACCATTTATATTATGCTTTAGTTCTTATACTCATCATTGGAAAGGTAACAAATTTTCCAATAAATTTTCAAAGCATGTTATTTAATGATACAAAAAAGAAAAAGTTTCTAAAACAAGTAGATATTCAAGAGAGCAAATATGCTTATTTATGATTATAGGCTTATAGCATCTAAAATAAGACCATTCATAATCTCACATGTAATATGTATTCATAATTATAACAATAAAGCATACATTATTCATCTTGTCTACACTTTGACTTGGGTCTTTGATGTGTACAAATCAAATAACAATTTCAAAATGGAGCAGGAATTAGAAATACTAGACTACTAATATTGTAGAGAATATACTAAGAACGATCATGTGGACAAAAACAAATAAAACAAAAGAAATAAAGAATGAATGAAGAAATTTGGGTATAAAATCTATTTTCAAGTGTAGGTTATTCATTGAGAAGTTTCTTGTGCCACTAAAGAAAGGATTGTTACACAATTCTTTCCTTAAAAAAATACTAGAAACATAAACTAGCAGAAAATTCCAAACTCATCCAATCCCATTACATCAAAAGCCAGGTTAATGAGTTAGAAAATGGACAACTAGTGATTATAATAACTTGGGAGATAAGTTTACTAGGGTGTTTCACAACAAGATTGAAAAAAAAATATGACAAATCAGCAAAGTCTTCATCTTCATCTTCTGATTCAGATTCCAAAACATGTTCAATCTTATCTTCAGATTCAAATTCATCATCTCCTACATTAGCACCTATATCTCCACCATTTGGATCATTAATAAGACAAAGATCATTGTCCTCCACCACCTCAATTTATTGTAAATTAATTTCATTATCTTGAAAGGCTAATTCCAGCACTGAAGAAGTTTTCTTTGACAATTCAGGCATCTCTACAACTGCCCTCGCCTTAATCTTGCACATAGCTATCCAATCCATTTTGGCTCACCTAAATGAAGGATTTGGTACATAATATACCAAGCATGCTTGCATTGTAAAGTATGAATGGTTCATATTTATTAAACCTTCTACTTTGGTTGACTTCTATGAGACTGTAATTTGGGTGCCTCCTAGTACCAAGCCTTGAAGGGTCAAACCAATCATATTTAAATAGAATAATTATTTTGAATGGATAACCAGGATACTCTAACTCTAATATCTCTATCAATTGACCATAATAATCACTTCCATTCGAACTATAGATTGTACCCTTAATGCAAACACCATTGTTCATGGTAACTCAGCCAGTCCTGGGGTCTATTGTATGAAATTTGTACCCATTGACAAAGTACATTAGATATGACTGTGTGGTTCTATTTGGCCTTTCAGCAAGAGCCTTTACAAAGATATTTGCCACATTGTTACTTGGATTACATGCCTGTTTATTTAAAGAATAGTAATGTCAATATGTATTTGATTTTAAATATTTGCATCACTAATTCTTGGATCTTGTTCATGTAGCTTGAGAATATAACTACTTCAAAAGGTGCAACCTCAACACAATTCAAAAGAATATAAGTTTGAGCAGCCCGAAGTTCCTCGGCATCAATTGGCATAGGCTTTGCAGTTCCATAAGAACAACTAGGATACATGAATATTGACAAATTAGCTTCTATTGGAACATAAACCCCGTCATCATCATTACAAGGCACATTCTACTATCTTGTGTGAACATGCGATTCAAAGTAATGCTAACAAAAGTCTGATGCTTCTTCAGCTAAATATGCATTACATATTGAACCCTCAATGTGAACCTTATTACCGACATTTTTTTTCAAATGAAAAAGGAACCTACACACACAAACACACCCACACAATATATATATATATATATATATATATATATATATATATATATATATATATATATGACATTAATTAATTCGTTTCATATGTTATTAACATCAAATATCAAGGAAATTAAAAATTTTATATGCGAAGTTAGTACCTCTCAAATAGGTATATCCAACAAACCTATACTAGGCCTACTATCTTTGCATCATATGGGAAGTGGACAGGCAAATATTTTATTGAGTCAAAGAAAGTAGGAGGAAATATTCTCTCTAACTTTCATAGAATTTTTGGAATTTCTAACTATAATCTTCTTATATATTCCTCCTTGATATTCTTACAGGAAAAGTCTTTAAAGGATAAGCTCAACTCAGTTAGTGGTTCCCAAACATTCATTTGCATCAAATTCTAAAATGCTATTTGGATTAACCTCTACATAAAGACTTTATAGTCATGACTTTTCATACCAAAAAGTTTGTACTTCTTAAGTCCACACATCATCCCATATTTGACATATAGATATCAAGAAATTTGAGATTTTTCCCCCATTCACGAATAGCTTGCTTACCATCTTATCCAATGGGTAGCTTCCCTTTGAATATTTATCATTAGCATTCTTCTCTAACTCTTTTCGTCGGCAATATCAAATCCTTCCTTGTTTTGATGTTATCTTTTGTTTTTCCCTCAATGTTCATGATAGTATTGAAGACATTTTCAAACACAATTTTTTCTATGTGCATTACATCAAGATTATGATGAATCAAATTGGTACTCCAATAAGGCAAATCCAAAAATATATTACATTTTCTCCAACCCCAACCACTAGGTTTACAAATTTTGTTATTGATCTCTTCTGCATCAGCTTCAGTTACCTTTCTAAGTCCCACCATCTTGATGTGCTTTAAAATTTCTATTCCATACCTAATAGGAGGTGATTTGAAAGAAATTGTTTTATTTTAATAAAGTAGTTTTTATTTCATCTGAAGGGGTGATTTTGAGGTAGAAATTTTCAATGATTATCGAACCATGATGTCTAATGACAATTTGGGAGTAAAAATGTATCTAAGTACTCCATACTATGTAGACAAGCTAATTTACCAATTATGCTTCATCCAAACAATATTTATTATGCCGAAAAGTCACTAATAGTTCACAACAAAGATGTTCTCATTTAAAAATTCTATTTTTGAGACATCATATGTTTCAACATCTACCTCCTACAAGTGTTTCAATTTAGCTATCAGTGGCTGAAAAAAACATTTATATTATCCTTAGGGTTGTTCGGCCCAGGTATAATTACTAACAGGAACACATGAGGCTCTTTCATCACTACTAAAAATTACGATAATACCAACCGAAATACCGACAAAAAAATTTGGTCGGTAATTGATGTCTAAAACACGACTAGTTAGCGACCAAAAAAGGATATAGAAAAAGAAAATTATACCGACCAAATTTGACAAAATACTAATCATAATTACCAACCAAATATTTTTGGTCAGAAATCGGTCTGTAGGGTGGTTATCGAATATATTACCGATTATTTAATGATCTATCATTATAATTGATCAGTATAGTATTTTTTCCAAATTATTTCTGGCTTAGCACATGCCGACCATTTACCAACCAAATATATAGGTAGGTAATTATTGACCAATTCACTACCAATTTTGAGATCCATAGAGGCGCATCGGAGAAAAATATTTCCGACCAAATTTCCGACCAAATTTCCGACCAAATTTCCGACCAAATAATGACCATATATTACATATCAAATTTATTTGGTGGGAAATATGGTCTGTAAATAAAAAAGGAATTAGAGAAAAATATTCCCGAAAGATTATCGACCATTTAACGACCAAAAATATATAACCATTAAAAATGGTCGGTAAAGTGGTTATCCAATATATTTATAACGTCGTAATTACTGACCAAACTACTGACCGAATATGTAGGCTAGTAATTACTGATCATTTCATGACCGAATGTTGACCATAACTCCCTACCAAAATATTTTTAGTCGGAAATTGGTCAGTAAATTAGGATGGAAATAACGAATAGAAATTGCCAACTAATTATCGACTAATTAATGACCAAAAAACATATTACCATTAAAATTGGTTGGTAAATTGTACAACCAAATACTTATAGATTTTTTTCACTGACCTTTAATCAACCATAATGTTGGTCGGTAAATCAATGTTTTTATTTTTTTGATTTGAAAATCATTCGCTAAGTCATTATAACCTAAATCGCCAAAACTTCGTCGTTTTTTTTAGTCAAAGCCGACTGTAAGCACGAAATCACATAAATTTGATATTTCTTCTGAATCCAAGTAAGGTTTTCTTTGTCATTCGCCTTCAAACTGCTTATACACATCTCAGTCTCTCAGAATTATATATAGACATTTGGAATTTCATTTTTCAGTATATTTGAGTATTAGGTTTTTTCTCCTCCTAAATTTAAAATTTTTCTTCAATTTCATTTAACCTGACATGATTTTTACTTGGCACATTTAATTAAACTATAATTTTACATTTTTTAAAATGTGTTCATCTACAGTTTATATTTTTAAGATTTTAGTGATTTTGATTTCAATTATATGATGTTTGCATCCGAATAATCTTAATGTTAATGGTTTATATTTATATAATCATATGACATTATCTATAAATGTCAATACTTTAATATATATCATGATTTATGTTTAGTCAAACTTTTAGTTAATGTTAATGTTAATTAATATCTATAATAGTATATATAAACTTTTATAGATTTATATAATCAAATGATATTATGTATAAATTTCTATACTTTAATATATATAAATGTATGATATTATAAATACACATTGATATATTTATATAAACATATAATTATATATATAAATATTTATACATATGTATTAATGTTTATACATATGTATTAATGTTTTTACATATCTATATAAAATTTACATTAAACTATCCATTTATATATTTTCTTATATAACAATTATGTAATATTAAATGATTATATAATTTTGTATATATTTATATTACATATTTTTTTATATAAATATCGAATATTTATAATGTTTATATAAATGTATGCCTATATAAATGTTAAATATAATTATATCTTTAACTACATACATATTTATAACTATATGTGTATAACTATATATAAATATTTGTATAAATATCTAACACTCTATATAATTAAATATAACTATATTTGTAACTATATATACATATATGTATTCAAATAATTAAATTAAAATATTTGTTTATAATGTTGTATATATTTATGGATCACTACTTATTACTACTTATATAAATATATCTATATATAACTATTTGTTTAATTATATAACTATTTATAACTATATATATTATATGTAAATTAATATTTAACTATAAATAATTGTATCTTACGATGTGTATAACATTAAAAGTTTTATGCATAATTATATTTAAATATTAAATTTACAACTTATATTTAATATATATTTGTATATAGTAGTATATAAAAAAGTATTTTACTATATGTATACCTATACATAACTATATGTAATAATATATAAAATAAAATTAACAAATATATAATCCTACAAGTATAAATATATGTTTAACTTTGTGTAACTATATGTATAGTCTCATGTAACAATATTTATAATTACATGTATAACAACATACAACATTATGTTAAACTATATGTGTATAACTATATATAAATATTTGTATAACTAAATAAATGTCTATATAATTATATATAATTATATTTGTAACTGTATATACATTTATGTATTAATATATAATTAAAGCAAAAAATTTTTTTATAACGTTGTTTATATTTATGTATAATCACTGATAACTACTTGTATGAATAAATCTATATGTAACTATATATTTTATTATATATAACTATTTATAACAATATATATTATATGTAAAATAATAAATAACTATAAATAATTGTATCTTACTATGTGTATAACTTAAAAAGTTTTATGCATAATTATATTTAAATATTAAATTTACAGCTTATTTTAAACTATAATAGTATATAGTAGTATATAAAAAAGTAATATACTATATCTATACCTATACATAACTATATGTATAAATATAAAAAATTAAATTAACAAATATATAATCCTACATGTATAAATATACGTTTAACTATATGTGTAACTATATGTATAACCACATGTAACTATATATATAATTACATGTATAACAACATACAACATTATTTTAAACTATATGTGTATAACTATATAAATGTCTATATAAGTTTATATAACTATATTTGTAACTATATATACATTTTTGTATTAATATAATTAAATCAATATATTTTTTTATAACATTGTTTATATTTATGTATAACTACTTATAACTACCTGTATTAGTATATCTTTATATAACTATATGTTTAATTATATATAACTATTTATAACTATATATATTATATGTAAAATTATATATAACTATAAATAATTGTATCTTACTATGTGTATAACTTTAAAAGTTTTTTGCATAATTATATTTTAATATTAAATTTATAGCTTATATTTGATATACATTTGTAAAGTATTATAGTAATGTATAACTATACATTACTATATGTATAAATATATAAAAATTAAATGAACAAATATATAAACCTACATGTATCAATATATGATTAACTATATGTGTAACTATATGTATAACCACATGTAACTATATATATAATTACATGTATAACAACATACAACATTATTTTAAACTATATGTGTATAACTACATATAATATTTTTATATCTAAAGTAATTCCTATATAATTATATATAACTATAGTTAGAGACAATTTCTTGTGTTAAATAAAATGATTTTTTTTAACTAGTTCTGGAAGATAATCATGAATAGATGTACAATGGTCGAATTGTGCATGGAATGTTCTCTAATGAATGAAGGGATAAAGTTGATGAATTTGTTCAGTTTTCTCTGAGACATTCTGAGTGTGTGAATGATGGTACATATATAAGGTATCCTTGCACTTTAGTTAAATGTCACAATAAAAAGTTTTTCAATTTTGAGACTGTGAAGATGCATTTGTATAGAAATGGTTTTGTGGCGGATTACTATGTTTGGATAAACCATGGTGAGAAGCAAGTCCATTAGAGGCATTCGAGTTCAGTATGGGTGTCAGTAAGTGAAACTATTCAAATGGTCTCGGATAATATTAATCATACTACATACCATAAAATGGTTTTTGATGCTGCGGGTCTTGAATTCAACCTGAATGAGAAATCCAATGCTGAGGCAAGGAATTTCTATACATGATTCAAGCTGGACACAAACCTATATATAAGAAAAATTCTAAGCATACTCAACTTTCTACAGCCATGAGGATGTTAGAAATAAAGTCCATACATAGGTGTTCATAGGCATGGTTAGATGATATGTCTAAATTCATTCAAGAATTGTTGCCAAAAGATAATCTTATGCCATTGGATTTCTACAACATGAAGAAGTTAGTTAGAGGCTTGGGATTACACGTACATGTCATTCATTGCTGTGTGAACAACTGTATGCTATACTGGGGTGATGATAGTGACCTTAATAGTTGTAAAATAAGTGGGCATGCTCGGTACAAGCAAAATGTTAGGGGTTCTAGAAATAAATTGTATATACATAAGTTGAAGGTGCTGTATAAAAAGATGCACTATTGTCCAATAACACCTAGGTTACTGAGATTGTATGCATCAACCACAACAGCTAATGAAATGAGGTGGCATTCATAGCATCATATGGAGGACGGTAAGATGTGTCACCCTGCTGATGCCCCTACTTGGAAACATTTTGATTGGTGTTTTCCTGATTTTTTTTCTGAAGTTCGAAATGTTAGGCTGGATTTATTTGCTGATGGTTATTAGCCATTTGGTCAATCAGGACAGCAATATTCTTTGTGGCCTATGGTGGTGACCCCGTATAATTTACCTCTAGACTTATGTATGAAGGAGGAATTTATGTTTTTGACTATGTTAGTGTTAGGGCCTACGAATCTAAAGGGAAAGATATATATTTTCGTGTAGCTGTTGATAGTAGAGTTGAAAAGTATTTGGGGTGTTGAGGTTCAAATTTATGATATTTCCAACTAGCGAAATTTTTAGATGCGAGCTACCCACAAGTAGACCATAAATGACTTTCCAGCATATTCTATGATGTTTGGGTGGAGTACAACTGGTATGTTAGCATATCCGCATTGTATGGAAAATTCTGATGCTTTTAGATTAATTAAGATCAGAAAACAGTCATGATTCGACAACAATCGGAAGTTTTTGCTCATTAATCATCCGTATCAACGTAAGAACCAAAGACTTCATTAAGAATAGAAAAATTACTGAACAATTCCCGGGGTTTATATTTGGGAAAGATATTCTGTAGGAATTGAATAAAAGAGGGTTGAGGAAGCTGATAGATGTTGATGCTAAGGTTGTGAATGTAGCTATATCTAAGACTTGTGGGTGGAATAAGAGAAGTATTTACTGGGATTTTCCCTACTGGTGTGAACACTTGCTCAGGTACAATCTTGATGTTATGCATACCGAGAAGAATGTGTTTTACAATATTTTTAATATAGTGTTTAACATTCTAGGAAAAACTAAGGACACTTACAAGTCAAGAGATGAGTTAAATAAATATTGTCGTCGTCCTCAATTTACAAAAATTCTTGTCACCAATAAATACCTTGATGTTCCATTTGTTCTGAATAAATCACAGAAAAAGGTTGTGTTAGAGTGGGTAAATAACTTAGATTTCCAGATGAGAATGCTTCTAATCCATGGAGATGTGTGAATGCGAAAAAATTTAAGATGTTTTGCATTAAGAGTCATGATTGTCATGTATTCATATAAAGGTTATTACCAATTATTCTTCAAGAATTATTGCCTAATAGAATATGGGAGCCCATAACTGAGATTTCATTATTCTTCAAGCAACTGACTTTTCTTCATTAATTGATGAGGAGTTGAGGAAAATAGATGAACAAATTCAAGTTATCTTATGCAATCTTTAGAAAATCTTCCTGCCTAGTTTTTTTGACTCATTGGAACATCTTCCAGTGCACTTGACTTATGAAGCTATGATTGCTGGTCCTGTCCATTATAATTGGATTTATCCTCCAGAAAGATAATATTAATTTACTAAACCAATTCTTTTTCTATATATATATATTTACATATACACAAAAATGACTTGTAATTTCCATAATTTTTTGGTAGATACTTGAGGAAAATAAAGCATACAATAATGAATAAGGTTCAGGTTAAGAGTTCTATATCAATAGGTTATATTATGGATGAGGCTATAAAATTTACATCATTTTATTTCAAAGAAGGAGATCCAACTCTTCCACTTATGCAAAAGCGGAATGAGGTTTATCTTTATGATAATGTAGATAATGAAATGTTTGAAATTATCAAGCCTCTGGGTAATGAAATTGATGCTGAAGGGAAAAGATATCTAACTGATGATGAATATATGACAGCTCATCTATATGTCCTAATTAATTGTCCAAAGGTTCAACTATTCATTGAGTAAGTATTTTCTAATAGTCAAATGACATCTATTATGCATTATAATTTACTATTCCCTATCAATGTATCAATTATTTTTAATTTATTTTTTAGTGATTTTGTTGCAGATAAACGTAATGAATTTCCAAACATGAATGAAGAAGCAATCAATGCCGTGACAGAAAAAGAATTTCCATCATTTTTTGAAAAATACGTATGTTTACTTATAATGAAAATCACAAAATAATTGTATTATTCTAATAAAAATTTATTATTGTAATCTAAATAATCTACTTAATTTTGATTGCACGTTCATACTCATGCAAAGAAAATTTCCAATCATTATCTTCAATGTATTGCATGAGGTCCCCTAAGAGAGGTTAAAACGTACAATGGTTATTGTGTGAATGGTCTTAAATTTCATATTAAATCATATGGTAGCTTCCAAACAACAGACAATATGGGGAAATGTATTAAAGATTCTGTATATAATTAAACCAAATATGACTATTACGGGACTCTGGTCAAAGTGATCGAGTTAGAATTTGAAGCCCTCCCGGTTAAAAAAACCATGTTATTCAAATGTGAATAGTTCGATCCAAAACCACATGTTGATATTGTTGTCCATCCTCGATATAAACTTGTCAATGTGCACGATAAATAATGATTCAGCAAGTACGAACCTTTTGTCTTAGCAGTACAAGCACCATAGGTTTATTATTGTGAATATTCGGGTCGGACTGGTCCTAGAAAGGATTGGAAAGTTGTGTGCAAGATAAAAGAAAGGGCTCAAATTGACATCCACACATCATCAAGTACTAATTTCATAGAACCAACTTTTCAAAATGATGACAATGATATTATAATCAAAGCTGTGGTGGGAGATGAAGACGTCATTTTAGTCGCATCTTTTGAGATGGATACGAGTGGGTATGTAGATGTTGATGAAAATTTAATTGATTATGAGGAAGAAATGAGTGATGAAAAGGAGTTTGAAAATGATGTTAGTACATTTGAAGAAGAAGACGAACTAGATTTGAATGATTTTGATGAGAATGAGTAGACAGTGAGTTTTATGTTATTTTAATTGTTAATCAATTTTTTTTATTTACATTGCCTTATGTATTTTTTATAGGTATGGCACATGGACGATGTAGAGGCAGCATATTTTAAGGTCGTAAGAGGTATGGTATAGGTAGCACAGCCTTAGGTATGCCTGAAACTAGTAGAGGGTCATGTGTGGAAGAGATGCAATAGTACACAAAGAAGGTTATGAATGTACCGCAGCAACAGTATCAGCTGACTAATCCACATAATGACCCTGAGATTTTGATGAATGATCAAGAGACATGCGATGGAGAGGAGGGAGAGGATGGAGATGTTGGAGTCTTCCTTAGAGCACCCTACAGACAAGACTCTCCCTATTGCTTAGTTTGATCCGACAATTGATAATATGTAAGATATAAAACTTAACAAATGATCAATTTATTAATTTATTTCTTACGTGCTAATAAATTTTTACTTACAAAATGATGTTAGAGCCGTCTGGTTCTATTTCTAGGGTTCTAAGGTCAATTTTCAAAAAGTCATTTAAACCTAATGACCATAATTGAAAGTCACTAACACATAGAGACTAATTGGTGATTTGGAGAGAATTTAATGTAAATATTACTACCTAAAAATTTTTACATCTTTTATTTAATTTTTTGTTCACTGATTAAAAATTATTTATTTATAAATATAGAAAGTTTACAGGTGGACACAGCCAAAGGAATTGATCAAAAGTGTGTTCTACAAATATGGTGCCAGTCAGTATAAAGACACCGTGTACGAGATCAAAGATAAAAGATTGAAGAAGAAAGAAAAAGATTCAAGTGTCCCGAATTATATTTTCAAGGAGTGGCGGAGCATATAGGAAGATCTGGATTATAGGAAGAGGTGTGCTAAACAGAGCGGAAATCTTTGCTCACAGCGGGCTGGGGAGGGTAGTGGCACGTCTACACACACTTGTGGATCTCGCTCTATGCGAGAGCACAAATGAGAATGAGTATTTGTTCTAATTTATACATTTTATGTTTATTAGTTTGTGAATTGTGTTAAATTATGCCTAAATTTCATTTCTAAGAAATTTTTTTTCAATATATTTAAAGTATGTATTGTGTGTAATTATGAATATGCCAGGAGGGTAAGAAGCTCCGTGCTCCTCACATATTCAGATATATGCACATGAAGGCTCATGATGATCAGACTTTTATTGATTAGAGATCTCGTGCATCAAATGTATGTTTAAATAAAAAAAATTATCTTTTTTTTGTTTGAATATAAATTGAAATACTTTTCGTACATTTTTATTAAGCGAGATATTAGAAAATGTTAGCTATTGCACTCAGGTGTATTCCTAGTCTACTTCATGTTCATGTGATGATGCAACAAGTAGTTCTCATTCATCAGCTCCACCAGTTGATGCCAATTAGATTTGGTATGTGGCTGTTGATGGCAAGGAGAAGATGGCCGTCTATAGCATTGGTTCATTGGCATCATCATTCTACTCGTATAGACGACCAGACTATGTAACTAAATTTTCAAGACCAGTTTCAAATTTGTTCTTGAAGATGGAGGAATTTTAGGATGCGATCCAAAATTTGATACAGTTTCAATTGGCTGATACCGAGCAATGCATGATCGACTATGAGGATTATAGGGATGAATTGTGTATGTGTTTTGATTGGCTTACAAAAAAGTTTCAGGAAAGAGGACTACAATTCAACCCTGATGATCTACCTCATATTGTTTGGAGTAATGCTCCAGGTACAACATCTACTCCATCAACTGCAGCAGCACCTACAGCAACTGCATCAGGACTAGCAGCAGCAGATAGCTCTACCCTAGAACCCAATATCACACTGTGTGGACTAGAAATGTCGTAGCATAATGATTATGAAACTGGGTTGGATGATTTAGTGCATTACACACATGTTTTTTCAATGCCTTAAACTTTGATTTTGGATTTAATTTATTTATTTTATCTTGATGTTTTTAATATATATATGCAATATATATAATTTTTTTCTGGAGTTAACTAGATTTTTATTTTGTTGTTTTATCTATAAATGTTTCTGCATGTATTGAATTAAAACTAGAAGCAAAATGATTATTTTTTTTTGTTTTATGTTCTAATTTCTTTAGTATCTATAGAAATTCTACAAAAAAAAATTCGGTCAGTAATTACAGACGAATTGCGACAAACTTGCCAAAATTTTTTAATATCAATGCTCGATAAAAGGTCACCAAATGGCTGGTAATTCTTTTGGAGATCAATTATCGACCAATGATTTTCAAAGATTTTGATCGATTTTTTGTCGTAAATATTTAGGGTTTTACCGACCATTTTGTGACTATTTACCGACCTAATTCTTTTGGTTGGAAAAAGGTCTGAATATCGTCAGTTTTTTTTGGTATGGTCCGTAAATTGTCGGTATTTACCGACCATTTGGAGACCAATTATCGACCTTATTTATTCGGTTGGTAAATTATCAGAATATAGTCGGTAAATCTTTGTCGGCAGAGGATCCTTAAATGGTCGGTAATTTCCCAACTAACTGATTTTTCGTCGGTAAAAAATGTAGCGACGAGGAAAATTGCGACCAAATATCTTGGTCAGTAAATTAACAGTTTTAGGTTTGCCGATCAAAGAACACCCAATTTCCAACCAAATAATTGGTCGGTAATATGGTGAATTTTAGTAGTGCATACACATCCCTGATGAAAAATTTTATGGTGTTACAATGATTATCCAACATGAATATTGCTTAACCCATTGACCAAATGGTTGGAATCCATCTCTACATAATCCCTACTTGACATTTCAACTCTCCGTGGAAAATGAAGGATGCAACTGGTCAAAATGAAGCATAGCTTTCGAGTCATATGGATAATGCATAACACTATCGTCCTTGTCATGATCATCATGCCAACGCATATCCTTAGTAGTTGTTTTTGAAACATAGAATATCTGTTGCCTAGGAATGAGAAGAAAGTAATACATCCTTTTATACAGAACATCACCCAAGTGTTTTGTTGACTCCTTTCTCCTACTTTTGTACTGAGGATTCCCACATAACTTGCAACACTTCAAGGTGCTATCTACACCGCAATATATCATGCACCCATGCTCACAACAATCAATTTTGTCCATAGGAATACCCAATCCTTTTACCACCTTATTCGTATCATAAAAATTCGTTTGCAATGTGTTTCTCTAAGGTAGTACCTTTTTCATAAATTTAAATAAGGAATCATAACATCTCTCTGGTAAATGATATTCTAACTTAATATTCAACAATTGAGCTACTATAGATAACTATAAGTGCTTCTCACACCTTGGCCACAATGCTCAATTGATCACTTGTAACATATCATACAATTTTATTGCTATCGGATTTGGACTCACCTCCATAGTGTCAAAGTCCAAGTTAGGTCCACCTGCATCCATAACCATGGTATGGTATGGACCTGGTAATTTAGTAGCATAAGCTGATGTATGACCTTCACACTATTCATAATTTCTATGAGTTGTAGTTTCCCCTTGATAGATAGACTAATAGATAGATAATAGATAGACATATAGATAGACAAATAGATAGAGAGAGAGATATATATATATATATATATATATATATATAATAAAAGATTGATATAAAGATAGATAGATAAACATATAGATAAATAGACACATAAAAAATTAGATAGATTAATAGATAGGTACATAAACTATAGGCTATCTATCAAGGGGAAACTACAACTCATAGAAATTATGAACAGGGTGAAGGTCATACATCAGCTTATGCTACTAAATTTTAGATATGACCATCACTTATATATTTTTTTTCTGATTAGATATTTAAAATAAAGCTTAATTTTGGCAAGAGCTGCCAAAGAGGGCTTTTTTTCACAATGCCCAAATAGTCTGTGTGACAAAGAAATGGCGTTAGATCATTGTCAAAATTTTGAAAGTCATTATTAAATGATGTGTTTCATCATGTTTTATTTTTTTTTTCATTTAGTTATACACTTTTATTTTTGATAATTTATAATTTTTTGTATGTGTGACAAAAAATGACATGTTTATTGTGTACGGAAGAAATTTAACCAAATATTTTAGTAATTTACTTAAAGATTATTTACATACACATCAATTTATATCTAAACAATTTGAAGGGAACTTATTAATTTAGCAAAAATTATAGATATGACCATCACTTATATACTTTTTCAATTATATATTAAACTGATAAATTAATTTTTTGTATTGGAAAGCCTATTTTCATTTTCTATGATGGTTATTAGCTCACATTATATGTTATTTTTTATTTAATCTTTTATGTGCAAACATAAAACATTAAAATATTATTTAATACAATAAAAAATAAAAAAGCTAGATTTTGATAAGAACAGCCCGAGTAGGGCTGTTCTTGCCAATTTCTAATTTTTTGTATGTGTGACAAATAAATTGGCAAGTTTTTTGTATACGAAAGTATATTAGTACACATGTTTCATTGTAAACAAATAAAAATATACATGTAAAGCAAACATAGATTGCACTAAATAAGTAACTTCACATGCACAACACATCTACAACTTTGTATATATATACTGCATGCACATTTTTTAAAAAATAGAATGGTTTACTCTTTTACTAATCAAATTATCTATCATATTACTTATGTGAATATTATATAATGATGGAATAATTACTTATTATAAATGTATACTCGAAATATACTACCATGCATGGCCAGTGTGTTTTGAGAATGCATGGTATCTTGATTTACTTTGAAATTCAAATATTAAATAAGATATCAAACTAACAATTCTTAATAATTTAATTCAAATATTCTTTCCAATTGGTACCCACCTTTTGCCAAAAATAATGATCTAAATGATATTTTCCAAAAATAAATACAATTATTAATAAAGATAATAATGTTTCTTGACTTATCAAAGCTCTCAACTCAACTATATTCCAATAGTTCATAGTGAAAATAAATAAATTTTTACTCATACAAATTTGACATTAATAATATAAAATTCTAATATATTTTTTGTGATAGGTCTCACAATATATCATACAAACATCTTTAATACTAGGATTCAATATTCTCGATTTGACTAGAAATGAAAGACTAAGTAAAAATATTCTTTGATACCAGAACTGTCACATAATTACACACACTTCAATGAGGCCAACTTTGGATGAAGTTTTTACAAACACAATCTCTGATACCATATAAAAATCTACTAAAAAATAATTCAAACAGAATGTTAGAAAGAAAAAAAATACAAATATACTCAATTAACAAACTAAAAAAACCTAACTTATATATAAATCAAAAAAATAAACAAGGATAACTCATATGTTAGTTACTTTAACTTCTAAGTAAAAATAATTATAACAAAAAAAATTGTTATAATAATTATTATATATTTACATTAATATAGTTAATCTCAAAATATTATATTTTGGATACATATTTTATTTTAAAATACATTTCTACAAAATTTAGTCTTTACTTCTTTGAGCATGTAACGAACCACAAAATTTGTTATACTAAATTATACTTAACCTCAAAATAATATAATTAAAAAGAATAAATATTTGATTGAACTATTAAAAAACTTTTTATAGGAACCAAGTGTTTCATGATAATTTTGAAATATATTATTCTAATCATACATTACTAGATAAATAATATCTCTATCCATTTTAGTTTATTTTTGAGTATTTGAAAGTACCTATTTTGCAAAATAATATTTGTAGACATGAAGAAATAATATTTAATATCAGTGAGTATGCATTCAATAAATATTTGAGTACTAAAATAAAGAATAAATGTTACTGTCTAATTACAAAAATAGACAATATTAGTGTTAAAGTTATATTCATTAAGAAGATGGGGTTTTAAGATTATATTTTAGTTGTTAATGTTGATGAATCATTGAAGACTAATCCATTGAAAATTAGATATAAAGGCTTCTACAGGTTCCCTAAAGAATTGTCTATCTCCATTCTTAGCAACTTTCAAAGTTATTGCATCACATTATCAAAAATTTAAAATCTCTATAATTCTTTATATTTTTCCAATAATATTGTAAATTGTTAAGTCTTGTACTGATTAAAATAAAAATCTGTTCATAAAAAAGTTTTTTTTTACCCATCAATTCCTCTCTAGGTATTATTCCTATTCAATCAAATTTATTGAGTTCAGACAGTAATGAAATTCAAAAGCAATATATCTTTCATCTTAGAGGAAATATGATGAGAAAGCATCTTATTCAAACCATTGATAAGTCTCTCGTAGAGACTAAATGATCATGAAGATGATTTTGTTAAATTTAATCTTTCAATTATTTTTTGAATGATATAACAAAGTTATACTAGATATCCTATCAATGATATTTTATCTTACTCTAAATTTCCTATTCAATCAAATTTGGGATACCACAAATTTTTTTTCAGCATACCCTTCCATAATGACTGACAACATATCATGTGAGAAGAAATGCACGACCTTCACTCCATCTAGATACTATTATTCTTAAGAAGTTATCACAAGTGATTTATTTGTTAATTTTAATTAAAAAAAATAATTCTTCTAAAAAAACTTGAAAATGAAAAACTCATAAAACAACCACCCAATTTTCATGAAGGTGCCAAAATGGATTTTATTGAGCTAAAGTTGTCTCTGATAACTTAGTTTGATAATTTTTTTCTTCAATATATAACTTATTTTTTGTTGCACAAATATATTTCAAAATATTCTCTTTTATTGGAGCTCTCATGGTGGAATTATTTTTTTATTTATTCATTTTGATTATTTATTATAAATAAATGACCATGTGGTAAATAACCACATTAAAAATGTGATCAATGATAAAAATCATATCACAAAATTTCTCTTATACATCTATTTTGTAAGTTTATAAACAAACTTTATGGATATCATTATTAATATCATTATAAAATTAATTTAAATTAATTATAAATTATTATACATGAAACCTATAAAAGATATCTCTCACTTAATATAAGATCATTCCAATAAGAAGTCTTCTCACTCTTGTTTTTTCATTCTTTATTCTTTAGCATATGTTTTATTCTTCTGTTTTCTTTAGATATATATATATATATATATATATATATATATATATATATATAATAATATAATTTATTTTTGCTTTATAAATATATCATGTTATTTCATAAAAATTATATTATTATTACTATATATGAATTATGTTTTTTTAGATATAATTTCAAATAAAAAACTTTATAACTCTTAGGTACTTTCTTGAATGTTGAAATTATAATTATAGGTCATCAAAATATAATTTTATTTAGACAAAAAAATATTATAAATATTTTGGCAAAACTAAACTCTTAGATAGTACATTAAATTCACTATCAAATAATTATTATCATACATATTATTTTATCAAAATAATAAGTTATTTCTAATATTATACTAGATAGTTACATATGAACATTATTCTTTAAAAAATTTAATATTTTATGAAATCTCTAATGCTTCATATTTCTTTTAGAGATCATATTGATACTCATGAGATTGATTATTCAAAGTATAGTTTGATATCAACTGCAAAAGAAAAAAAATTATTATAAATTTTTATATTTTTCTTATAAATAATTTCTCTTAAAAAAATAAGAGATAAAAAATTATTCCATGATGTTATGCAAAGATAAATTGTCATGACATAAATACTCTAACTTAGGAGCTTCTTTGAATTGTATACTTGATTAGAGAGAGTAAATTTTCAATTTTTTTTTAAAAGTTATTCTTTATTATGACAATGATGCAATCATACACAGAGTTTCCATTGGCAATTTCTATGAAAAAAATAAAACATATAGATATTAATTTTCTATTCATCAAAAAATATAAAATAAAATATGTTAAGTATTAATGTTCATAAAAATATAAAATAAAATATGAATAAAATAATGATCACCATTTTTTTTCGGAGCTGAGTATACATGATATATTATATATTCATATGCTAGCTTGATAAGATTCGATGAGATAATGACATGATATTTCTATCATAACATGTGTCAATTATTAATAAGAGTATTTTTATCAATCATATATATTTTTTTAATGAACACGTGTCACCCCAAGTTGGTAATTTATTCATACTTGTCTTTTATGATAGAAAAATGGAGAAACTAATTCGCATTTTTAAATGATCAAGACAGACAACTAGAAAAACTGAGTTCATGTTTTTGGGCAGAACTTACATGTCAAAAAGCTTTTCTGGTACCCACTAATGCTCTATGTTGAAAACCAAAACACTTGAATCGATCCACTGTTCATTAATGTCATCCAACATATTTAGTCGGAGTGTTAACTTGACTCGCATAGGTGAATGTTGGGGAACATGGTGATGTTTTACCAAAAAACTGAATGAAAAATTTTTATAATGAAATTGAAGGCGTGAAACCTAAGACCCATAAATTTGATCTGTTTAGTTATGTTATTATTGTTCACTTGTTAAACACACATTTTATCTTCCACCTACGACATGAGCAAACAAATCAAAGATTTTCATTCTGTTCTACTCATTGAATCACCAACAAACACAATCCTTTTATTCTTCAATCTTTATAAAATATCATGCACATCTAGCCTTGGAAAATGACAATCCACAAGTTTCCATCTCCACCTCATATATTGCCTATCCTTCCTTCCATTTCCCAGAAAAAAGGGCATTTTGTATCATTGTAAAGATGATAGCTATTACCTACAATCCAATTTCCATTAAAGAAGTGACAATTCCCCAAAGAATCATTATATTTTGAAACCAAAATCTCGTACAGTGCATGTGGCAGGCTTTGTAGGACATAGATGTAGCTCCCACAAATAACATGTGAAAATGAGACACAGTCCTATCAAAACAAGTATGGAAAACCCTAGAGGGACCAAACTTGAACGCTATTGCACTTTCAGAGTTGCAATGGCCAAAGATCTAGGGCTAAGAATGACTATTCTCCTCAGATTGAATGATTTACTCTTGCCAAAGGTATTCGCCATTTCATTACATGATAGTGCTATTATTCTTTAGGATACATGTACACTGAGAAGAAAATTAATCGAAGATTACTATCAGTAATGATATCTCAAGCACAAAATTGGTTCGATTCAAAAAACACTTATCTAACTTTTGAATGAATGACATACCAACTTGATAGGACGGATTCAAACAAATTGATCCACTCTAAGACAAAAATAAAAGAAAGAATCACTCACATTTAACACTTGGAGAAAGCTTTTATGGTTTTCGTTAAGGGCACCTTGTTAATGGGAAAAACCGAAAGAAACAGGGCTCGATCATTGATCGAGGAAGAATTTTTAAGAAGTCACATGTACTCCCACATATCGATACATGAAGCACATCATGATGATATTGAAGTGAGTTGTGACAGAGGTGATGGGGAAATGAGAGCCAAGAGAATGGAGACCATGATCGATCCTGCTATAGTGAGGGATTCATGATTCATAGTTAAGAAAAGCAACTTTAAAGCTCCAGGCTCCAACACCACAATTCAACAATATTTCCTTTTTTTTCTAAATAAATATGTAAAAATAGATTGAAATTAAAAATATTTAATAAAAAAAACTCTAATACAATTGAAGTTTTTTAAAGAAATAGCATCAAAACTAAAAATATATTGTTACTATTAAATGAAATTACCCCTTTAAAAATGTCATGTCAACATTAAAAAAAAATCAAGTGAGTGTATGGATTATATCACATATCATATACAATATTCATCATGTTTTGTTATTATAAACAACATAAATATATCTAAAAAAATAAAAAAATAAAAAAATAAAAAAATAAAAAAATAAAAAAATAAAAAAATAAAAAAATAAAAAAATAAAAAAATAAAAAAATAAAAAAATAAAAAAATAAAAAAATAAAAAAATAAAAAAATAAAAAAATAAAAAAATAAAAAAATAAAAAAATAAAAAAATAAAAAAATAATATATTATAAAATAAAAAAATATAAAAATAAAAAAATAAAAAAATAAAAAAATAAAAAAATAAAAAATAAAACATAAAAAATAAAAAATAAAAAATAAAAAAATAAATTATTTATTTATAATATTGATTAGGAGAATTATTTCATGTTATTCAAGGTATATATTTAAGTTATATATTCATGTTATTCGTATTTATTTAGGTTATAAAAAAAATAAATTATTTATATATTTGTATTTATTAATAAAAAAATAAAAAAATAAAAAACATTATTCAACAATATATTGGTATACCTTTAATAAGTCTTTATTAACATAAAAAAATTATTTTAGTCTTTATTAATATAAATTCTGATTCGTATATATATATATTTTAAATTATTTATTTATTATATCCAATTTTTATAATTATATGAGGATAAGGTGACTTTCAAGTATCGCTCATCCATAGATATGGCTAACTTTAATATACAAAATTACATATAATATTAAAATGAAAAATACATTAAATAATATTTAAATTAGTATAATTTAGTGATGGAAATTTTACGCGGCACAAATAGCTAAGAAAAATCCCTAGCTAAAAGCAAATATTTTGTGTATAACTATATGTATAACTACAAAAACATTATATATAATTATATCTTTATCTACATACATATTTATAACTATATGTGTATAACTATATATAAATATTTGTATACCTATGTAACACTCTATATAATTTAATATAACTATATTTGTAACTATATATACATATATGTATTCATATAATTAAATCTATATATTTGTTTATAACTTTGTATACATTTATGTATAACTACATAAAACTACTTGTATGAATATATTTATATATAACTATATGTTTAACTATATATAACTCTATTTTTAATTATATATATAGGTATAAGAACATATAACTATAACTAATTCTTGTTGACTAAATGTATAACTAAAAAAACATTATACATAACTATATATAAATATATAATTAACAACATTTATTTAATATACATTTTTAAATATTAGTATATAAAAATGTATTTTACTATATATATACCGATAGATAACTATATGTACACATATATAAAATTAAATGAAAAATATATATACCAACATATGTAAATATAAGTATAACTATATGTGTAACTCTACGTATAACCACATATAATTTTATTTATAATTACATGTATAACAACATACAACATTATGCTTAACTACATGTGTATAACTATATATAAATATTTTTATAACTATGTAACATTATATATAATTAAATATAACTGTATCTGTAACTATGTATACATATATGTAAATCCTATATATTTGTTTATAACTTTGTATACATTTATATATAACTACATATAACTACTTGTATGAATATATCTATATATAACTATATGTTTAACTATATATAACTCTATTTTTAACTATATATACTATAGGTATAAGAACATAAACTATAAATAATTGTATTTGCCTAAATGTATAACTAAAAAAATAGTATACAAAACTATATATAAATATATAATTAAAAACATATATTTAATATACATTTTTATATATTAGTATATAATTATGTATTTTACATTATCTATACATATAGATAACTATATGTATACATATATAAAATTATATGAAAAAATATATATGCCTACATGTATAAATATAAGTATAACTATATGTGTAACTATATGTATAACCATATATAACTATATTTATAATTACTATATAACACAACATTATGTTTAACCATATATGTATAACTATATATATTTGTATAACTATATAAAACTCTATATAATTAAATATAACTAAATGATTAATGATTTTTTATCCTAACAATTTTTTTGTAGCTTATGGAGATTGAACTTACAACCTCCAAGGAGGCTTACATCTATCTCAAGAATTAGTGTATCTAGCCTTTGGTTTTTGATGTGTGAATATATATATAGTTTTTATATATAAAAATAATATTTATATATTGTTTTTTATGTGTAGATTAATATATTTTATTGAAAACATGTGGAATAATGTTAAAAAATATTGATTAATATCCAAGATATATTAAATACATTAAAAAAATTGAGACATTAATATTAACAAACATAACAAACATCATTGAACTTAATTGAATTTTAATTTAAACTATTTATTCATATTAAAAAATTTGTCACATTTAAAAAAAATTGTAATAAATAAAATTAAATTTAAATCATCAATATATATGGAATACATTTGTATATTTTTAGAATGCATCAAAACACTTTGTTTTTGTTATTCTAATTGAATTTTGAGTATTATCAAATATTATTACTAATAAATGAGAGTTGTTAAAATATTATCATATGTTTATTAAATAATTATTGTGATGCATTGGAATACAACAACAATATTATTTTATCAATTTTTATAGTGTCCAATTAAAATTAAAAAACGTTGAACATTTTTATTTCGACCATCCACAAGATCATTTTAACTGCTAAGGGTGTGTTTTGATTTTGCTATTTGTTATTTTGAAATTCTTCTTCTACCTTAACTATTATAGTATATTTTATTTTCCATTGAAATTATATAGTAGATATTTGTGTCTGAATGTTATCTTGTAAAGTAAAGTTTTTACCACAAGTATATATATGATCTATGATCCTACCCATGCACTTGATTTTAATCTTTATGTTCGTAGTAAATCATTACAAGTATTAAAATCATTAATCACCTATATATAAGTCATGGTTATATCTATAATTTTTGCTAAATTAATAAATTTTCATCTTTCGTATTAATTAGGTATTAATTGAGGTGTATGTAAGTTTTAATTACCAAACTATCCTTTGATTGTAGTTTTCCACAAATAATGTTAATGCTAATGTCTATACTTTTATGTATATCTAATCAGTTTAAATTTGTAAGACTAGGAATCTATAATTGTAGTTTTCTTCACATCTATGTTTTCTAGTTGAATACTTAGTATGTTATGTTTTCAATTTCAAATATGTTTTTGTTCATGTCTGAATTCTTCATTAATTCATTTACCAAGAGTTATTGGAATTGGATTTCAATTCCATTACTTTATTCTTTCTTTTTTATTTTAATATTCAAAGATAGAGTAGAATCACAATAATAATTGTGTTATTCATTCTACATTGAGACGTGAGAAGCTTACTCCTTCAAAATTTCAATTTAATTATTTTTTCCTTTCATTTCTTGACTATTCATGTATTTTGCTGCCTTCATCGGGTAATAGTGTGATATCTATTTATCTTAAACATACTAAAAAATGCTTTATCTATTAATGCAGATTTTGCAAATGCATTGCCTCTATATTCATAATATTTAATCTTTAAATAATCATCTGTAAGTAATTGTATTTAAATATTAGTATATTTTTAAGTAATTATATGTTTCATTCAAAATAATGATTGAACATTATTCTTTGTAAATAAAATAGGGCAAAATGAGTTCAAATTGTCAGTAGATGTACAAAAGGTTTATGAATGGAATTTTGAATCAAGAATTTTTGAGTCGGCTTGAAACTTTCATCAACTTTGCGTGTAGTCAATTGAGATGGATGGATGTAGAAAAAATTAAGTGTCCATACAATAACTGGAAGTGTCAGAATATCCCTTTTTGTGATGTAAACACTATAAGATACCATTTGGCTAAATTTTAAATAATATTCACTTTTTCAAATTAATGTTTTATTCCTTCTTTTTGAAGTAAAATGAGATAATACTTTACCTACAATTCTATATCTATATCTATACCTACTTTTCTATTTCTATAAGACATCCATACATTTTGTAGTGTATATGTATATATACTATAGTATATATGTATATTAAATACTGTAGCATATATGTACATATATACTCAGTATATGTCCATATACATTGTATTATTCAATGTAGATATATACTATATAAAATATCTTATTGATGAGCACAATGTTTGTGATATTGCTTATGTTTTGCTGGGTGTCATCTTTTCTACTTTATAAATTGATATGTCATTCTATAGAAACTACAGGAGCATTATATGTACAAGATAAAGAAATATGAGAAGATATGAAAATAGTGTGTGTGCTTGTGTGTGTGCACGTGCATGTTTGGACACATATAGTTATATTATGTTCTACTATATGCAAGTATATTGCATATATACATGCCTATGAATTTTTAAGTAAATTCAGAGAAATATATGATGCATACGTGCATGAAAATACTATTAATTAATTTTGTTATTGCTGAATGTTGTCGACCATCTCTATTAATCACAATACTTTTCTTAACAATTTGACTTGGAAGATGGTCATTATAAAATTCAAGTGGGGAATGAAATACAAGGGTGAGCAAAATTGTGTTCTTTTCCTATGCATTGTATTTTTTTTTCTAATTTTTTTTTTGGTTTCTTTAAGGTTTCATTGCTTTGGTAGATTTCTATATGAACCTACACGTGTGCAAAAAATCAATACCACGTAGCTTGTTGTTATATTAACTACCATTTCTCATTTGTTTGATACTTTCAACTTTCTTATAATTAATAATGAACTGATGCGTGTAGCTTAGTAAAACAGAGGCATATGTTGATGGGTAGTTCACTGGAAATCATAGAAAATTTTGATTCGGTAATTTAAAAATAAGCTCATAATTATCTCGTTGTGTGAAATTTCAAGATGGTAATTGATGTTGCATGAGCTAGTCTATCTATTTATCAATAGCATTGTGTTGTGTACTTTATTGGTTTGTAAATATAGTAGGTTATGCTCCATGTGTAGGTATAACAATTTTCTTTAACTACATGGAGTACTCGAGGACAAAGAACTAGAAGATGCTGACCATGCCTAAGAGACCTATATGTGTATTTTTAAGCCCTAGATTATTTTCTTCTATTATCTTTGATGGAATATGAAGCTGCATGAAAGTATAATGGCGTGTGTGTGTGTTTACACACACACACACAAGCACATACATGCACAAGTATACATATGTACATTCAACAGATGCAAGGTTAAATAAAATGCTATTGAAAGAGCAGCTATATACAAAAAGGGCATTGGCAGATAAAAGGAAGGAGTTGGAGGTGGAGAGAAAATGTAGACTAGAACTAAAGGAAGCAATGAAGATGACCATGAAGGGACTTGCTTGGGTGCTTGAGGAGCATTCAGATTTTGAGGAGCTGGGGGAGAGAAATAAACGTCAATTTTATGGAGAAATTATACTTTGTGCACTGTAATTAGATACAATAATGAAATATAAAATGTAATTAAGTTTTGTTATGTTTCTATTTTAGCTATGTAACATATTGTATTAGAATATTTTATTAACTGATTTTATTTTTTTTAATTAAAAATAATTGTTTATAGATTTTGTTTGTATTAAATTTAATATAAAAATTTAAAAATATGTAATTAAATTTTATGTAAATAATAAAAAATGTGAAAATAATTCTAGAATTAAAATAGCTAGGAATTTTTTCCTCGCTATTTTTAGATAGGAAATTTTTCCTCACTAATTTAACTAGGAATTTTTCCCAAACTAGTTTTGCTAGGGAATATTCCCTAGCTATTTGGTATTACTTGTAGTGCTATCTATCTATCTATCCACTTTTCTATCTATCTTTCTATATATCTATCTATCTATTTGTCTATATGTCTATATGTCTATGTGTATATCTATCTATTTGTTTATTTGCCTATCTCTCTATTTGTCAATTTATTAATTTGTCTATCTGGCCATGTCTTTCAATCAATCAATCAATCTATCTATCTATCTATTTATCTATCTATCTCTTCATCTATCTTTCTAACTAACTAACTATCTATCTATCTATCTATCTTTCTTTCTTTCTATCTATTTTTTTATCTATCTATCATTATATTTGTCTAGTTGTCTCTCTATTTATCTATCTATCTTTCTATAAGTTTATCTAACTATCTAACTTTTTATTTATCAATCTATATGTTGATCTATCCATATTTCTATCTATCTACCTCTTTAAATGTCTAATTGTTTTTTTGTCTATCAGTCTATCATTTAATCTATCTATATTTCTATTTATATATCTATCTTTCTATATATCCATCGATCTAACTATTTGCAAAATCTATATATATATTTTTGTCTATCTTTCAATCTATATATCTATCTATCTATTTGTCTATCTTTTTATATATCTTCCTATCTATCTATTTGAACTAGTATATATTTATATATGAGTATCTGTAGATCTTTTGATTTTTCTATCAATTTATCCATGTTTCTATCTATCTATCTATATGTATGTCTATCTTTCGATCTGTCTATTTACCTATCTATCTATTTATCAGCATATATACCGATCTGTATATCTCTCAATTTGTTTATCTAACCATAAGTCTATCTTTCTATTTATCTATATATATATATCTCTCTCTCTCTCTATTTGTTTATCTATTTATCTATCTATCTATCATTTTATCTATCTATCTATATATCTATATATCTTTCTATCTATCTATTTGTCTATATATATATATATATCTGTCTATCTATTTGTATATCTATCTATTTATATTTCTATCTCTATGGTTAAATTGTTATCTATTTATCTAATTGTCTTTCTCTCTACCTATCTAAATGATGTCTCTATCTATCTATCTATCTATCTATCTATCTGACTATCTATCTGTCTAGCTAACTATCAAACAAACAAACAATCAATCAATCTATCTATCTATCTATTTATCTATCATTTATCTATATGTCTATTAGCTTACTGTGTATATATCTATCTATCTGTCTATCTATCTCTATATCAATATATCTGCCTATATATCTATCTTTCTATCTATTTGAATGTCTATTTATTTTTCAATCTATCTATCTATCTATCTTAATGATTATATGTCTATCTATCTTTATTTGTAACTATCTAACTATCAATCTTTCTATATGTCTAATTGTTTATCTTGCAATCTATCTATCTATCTATCTAATTGTCTATCTTTTAATTTATTAGAAGATAAGTAAATCTATGTATCTATGTATATATCTATGTAACTATCAATCTATCTTCTTGTCTCTCAGACTATTTGTCTATATAACTATTATTGTATTTGTCAATTATCTATCTTTCTATTAGTCTATCTGTCTATTTGTCTTTCTATCTATCAATCTATCTGTCTTTCTATCTAATTATCTATCTATCCATGCATCTATTTGTCTATATATCTATTTATATATCTATATATTTATTTGTCTATCTAACTATCTATCTATTTATATGCATTTCTAACTATCTTTATATCTTTCAATCTATATCTTTAACTATCTAATTGTCTTTCAATCTATTAGGCTATCTATCTATCTATCTATATTTATACCTATCTATCTATCTATTTATTTATCTATCTAGCTATCTATCTATTTATTTATCTATCTATCTAACTATCTATCTATTTTTCTATATGTTTATCTATCTATCAACCTATCTATTTATCAAATATTATGTCTATCTCTCTACCCGACTATCTATCTATCTATCTATCTATTTGTCAAGATGTCTATCTGTATATCTGACTAACTACCAATTTTCATATCTATTGATTTTTCTATCTATCTATATGTCTATCTGTATATATATGTATATATATATATATATATCTTTCTTTCTATCTATCTATCTAGCTATATTCCTATCTGCTAATCTATCATTTTGTCTACTAATCTATCTGACTATTTGTCTATCTGTCTATCTATCTATCTGACTATTTATCTATCTGTCAATCTATTTATTTTTCTATCTCACTACTTGTCTATCTATCTCTCAATTTATATAACTATCTGTATATCTGTCTATCTATATATTTGTCTACCTATCTATATATATCTATCTATTTGTCTATCTATCTGTCTATCTATCTGTCTATCTATATTTCTATCTTTTAATCTATCTATTTGTTTATCTATATATCTATATATCATTTTATATGCCTGTATGTCTCTCTACCAATATGTCTATTTGTCTATATATCTGTTTGTCTCTCTATCTCATTATATCTATCTATCAATGTGCCTATGTAACAATGTGGTATGTGTATATGTATCTATGTGTCTATTGTCTTTATCTTTCTATTTATCTATCTGCCTATCTATATATCTATCTATCTGTCTTCTATCTTTCTATCTAACTAACTATCTATCTATATGTAAATTTGTCTATCTGTCTATCTATCTATGTTTATATTTATCTTTTTGTCTACTAATCTATATGTATATCTATTTATTTGTATATCAGTCTATCTCTCTATTTGTCTATCTATCTATATTTGTAACTTTTTATCTATCTATCTATCTATCTATATATCTATATATCTATTTATCTATCTATGTGTCAATTTGTCTATCTATCTATCTATCTATTTGTTTTTTTTTCTCTCTCTATTTATTTATTAGACTATCATTACTAAAATTCACAGTATTACCGATCAATTATTTGGTTGGAAATTTGGTGTTTTTTGGTCGATAAACCTAATACTAAACAATTTACTGATCAAAATATTTGGTTGCAATTTTGCTAATCGCTAAACTTTTTATCAACAAAAAATTAGTCAGTCGAAAAATTACCGGTCATTTATCAATTATCTACCGACAAAGATTTATCAACTTTAATCCGATAATTTACTGACAGAATAAATAATGTCGGAACATGGTCTCCAATTGCTCGGTAATTACCGAACATTTGGAGAGCATTTACCTACAAACAAAATTTGATGATATTCTGACCATTTTTTGACCAAAAGAATTAGGTTGGTAAATGATCTCCAAATGGTCGGTAATCACCAACAATTTACTGACCATTTACCGACAAATAATTTTAGTTGATATTCCGACAATTTTCCAACCAAACGCATTAGGTTGATAAATGGTCACAAAATGGTCGGTAAAAGCCTAAAAAATTGCAACAAAAAACAGACCAAAATCTTTTAAAATCATTAGTCAATAATTGATCTATAGAAGAATTACCAATCATTTGGTGACCTTTTACCCACCATTGATATTAAAAACTTTTGGTCAGTTTGGTCGTAATTTTGTCGGCAATTACTGACCTAATTTTTTTTTGTTATATTCTTTAGTTGCTACAGAACTTGAACATAAAACAAAAAAAAACAATCAATTTGCTTCCAATTTTGATTCAGCTTCTACAGAAATATTTACAGATAAAACAACAAAATAAAAATCCAATTAACTCTAGCAAGCAACTATATATTCTACATATATATATATTAAAAATATCAAAAAAAAAATAAAAAAAATAATATCCAAAATCAATGTTTAAGGTATTGAAAAAAAATATTTGTAATACACTCAATCATCCATCCTAGTTTCATAATAGTTATCCTGTGATGTTTTTGATCAACATGGTGAGATGTCTTGTACTGAGCTAGAGCTGTCTGCTACTACTAGTCTTGATGTGGTTGCTGTAGGTGCTGTTGTAGGTGATGGAGTAGATGCCGTAGCTGGACCATTACAATGAACAATCCGAGGTAGATCATCAGGGTTGAATTATAGTCCTACTTTAAACTTCTTTGTAAGCTAGTCAAAATGCATACGTAACTCACCCCTATCATCTTCATAGTCGATCATGAGTCGCTCGGTATCGACCAACTGAAACTATATCGAATTTTGCATATCGTGCTGAAATTCCTCCATCTTCGAGAATAAATTTGAAGCTGGTCATGAAAATTCAGCTTCATAGTCTGGACATCTATGAGAGTAGAATGATGATGTCGATGAACTGACACCATAGACGGGCATCTTTTGCTTGCCATCAACAGCCACATACCAAATTTGATTTGCATCAACTAGTGGAACTAATGAATGAGAACTATATGTTGCACCATCACATGAACCTGAAGTAGACTTGAAATATGCTTGAGTCAGAGCAGCTAAAATTTCCTCATATCACACCTAATAAAAAAGCACGTAAAGTATTTCAATTTATATTCAAACAAAAAAAAAGAAAAATTAATTTTTTAAATTAAACTTACATTTGCTACAGGAGATCTCTGATCAACGAAAGTATGATCATCAGGAGCCTTCATGTGCGTGTATCTAAATAAGTGAGGAGCACTAGGCTTCTTACCTTCCTTGCATTTCTATAATTACACACAGTACATACGTTAAATTTTATTGAAAAAAAAATCCTTATGAGAAATGAAATTTAAGCATAATTGAACACAATTCACAAAGTAATAAATATAAAAAGTATAAATTAGAAATAATACAAATGCTCATTCGTGCTCACACAAAGAGTGAGATCCACAAGTGTGTGTAAACATGCCACTACCCTCCATAGCCCACTCTGATCATCGATTGCCGCTCTATTTAGCACACCTCTTCCTATAATCCAAATCTTCCCATATGCTCTACCACTCCTCGAAAATATGATCCGAGACACTCAAATCTTTTTCTTTCTTCTTGAGTCATGTATCATTAATCTCGTAAACAGTGTCTTTATACTGACTATCAGCATGTTTGTAGACACACTTTTCACCGACACCTTTGGCTGTGTCCACATGTTAAACTTTCTACAATTATAAATAAACAATTTTTAATCAGTGAACAAAATAATAAATAAAAGATGTAAAAATTTTTAGGTAGTAATATTTACCTTACATTCTCTCCAAAGCATCAATTGGTTTTTATGTGTTAATGACTTCCAATTTTGTCTATTAGGTTTAAAGGACTTCCTGAAAATTATTATTAAAACCCTAGAAATGGAACCAGACGGCTCTAACTTTGTCTTGTAACAAAAAATAAATTAGCAAGTAAGAAATAATTTAATAAATTGATAAATAATTTGTTAAGTTTTATATCTTACGGATTATCAATTATTGGATCAAAATGAGTAATAGAGAAAGTCTCATCTATAGGATGCTCTAAGAAAGATTCTCCAACATCTCCATCCTCTCCCTCCTACATCATTTGATCATTCATCAAAATCTCATGATCATTATGTGGATCAGTTATTAGATGCTGTTGCTGCATTACATTCACAACCTTCTCTAACTTTTGTAGCGTCTTTTTCACCCATGACCTTCTACCAGTTTCAGGCATACCTAAAGTCATGCTACCTATACCATAAACTTATATGACCTTGCAATGTGCTGCATCTTTCTCGTCCACGTGTCATACCTATAAAAAATACATAAGGCAATGAAAATAAACAAAAATAATTAACAATTAAAATAACATAAAACTCATTGTTTACTCATTCTCATCAGAATCATCCAAATCTGCTTCGTCTTCTTCTTCAGATGTTGTAACATCATTTTCAAACTCCTCTTCATCACTCATTTCTTCCTCATAATCAATTAAATTTTCATCAACATCTACATATCCACTTGTATCCATCTCAGAAGATGAGACTAAAAGGATGTTTTCGTCCCTCACCACTTCTTCGATTATAACATCATTGTCATCAATTTGAAAAGTTGGTAGTATGAAATCAGTATTTTGCGAAGCGGAGATGTCAATTTGAGCCATTGCTTTTATCTTTCACATAGCTTTCCAATCCTTTCTAGGACCAGTCCGACCCATATATTAACAATATTAAACCTGTGATGCTTGTACTGCTAAGAAAAAAGATTCATACTTGTTGAATCATTTATTATCATGCACATCGATAAGATTATATCGAGGATGGACAACAATACCAACATGTGGTATTAGATCGAACCATTAACATTTGAATAACATAGTTTTTAACATGGAGGGCTTAAAATTCTTACTTGATCACTTCGACTAGAGTTCCAAAATAGTCATATTTAGATTCATTGTATATAGATCCTTTAATGCATACCCCCATATTGTCTGTTGCTCGGTAGCTACCATACGATTTAGTGTGAAATTTAAAATCATTCACATAGTAACAATTGTACATTCTAACCTTTCTTAGGGGACCTTGTGCTATACTTTGAATATAATGATTAGAAATTTTATTTGCAAGATTATGAACCTGTAATTATTATTAAGTGGATTATTTAGATTACAATTACAAATTTTTATTAGAATAATACAATTATTTTGTGATTTTCATAATAAGTAAACATATGTATTTTCAAAAAATGATAGAAATTTTTTCTCCATCACGGCATTGATTACTTATTCATTAATGTTTGGAAACTCCTTACATTTATCTTTAACAAAATCACTAAAAAAAGAAATTAAAAATAATTCATACATTGATAGGAAATAGTAAATTATTATGCGTAATAGATGTCATTTGACTATTAGGAAATACTTATTCAATGAATGGTTGAAGCTCTCGACAATTCATTAGGAAATATAGATGAACTGTAGTATATTTATAGTTTTCTAGATACCATTTCCCTTCAGCACCAATTGCTTTACTTAGAGGCTTGAAAATTTCAAATATTTCATTATCCACATTGTCATAAAGATAAATCTCATTCAGCTTTTCCATAAGTGGAAGAGTTGGATCACCTTCTTTGAAATAGAATGATGTGAAATTTATAGCCTCATCTATAATATGACCAATTGATATAGAACCCTCAACCTCAGTCTTATTCATTATCATATGTTTTATTTTCCTCAAGTATCTACAAAACGATTATTGAAAATTACAAGTCATTTTTGTGTGTGTGTGTATATATATATATATATAAAGAATTAGTTTTGTGAATTAATATTACCTTTATGGAGGATACATCCAATGATAATTGATAGGACTAGAAATCCTAGCTTTGTAAGCCAAGTGCATTGAAAGATGTTCTATTGAGTCAAAAAAACTAGGAGGAAAGATTTTCTCAAGATTGCATAAGATAACTAGAATTTTTTCATTCAGATTCCTCAACATCTCTTTAGTCAATAAAGAAGTTAGTTGCTTGAAGAATAAAGAAATCTCAGTTATCGGTGCCCATATTCTATTAGGCATGAATTCTCGGAGAGCAATTGGTAATAATCTTTGCATGAATACATGACAATCATGACTCTTCATGCCAAACATCTTTAGTTTGTTCGCATCCACACATATCCCCAGATTAGAAGCATACCCATCTGGAAATCTAAGTTTTTTTACCCACTCCAACACAACCTTATTCTGTGATTTATTGAGAACAAATGGCACATCATGGTATTTATTGGTGACAAGATTTTTTGCAAATTGAGGACGACGATAATATTTATTCAACTCATCTCTTGACTTGTAAGTGTCCTTAGTTTTTTCTGGTATATTAAACACTATATTGAAAATATTGTCTAACATTTTCTTCTAGATATGTATAACATCAAGATTGTGCCTGAGCAAGTGTTCACATGTAGTGAAAATTTCAGAAAATACTTATTTTATTCCATCCACAAGTCTTAGATATAGCTGTATTTACAACCTCAACATCAAAATCTATCACCTTCCTCAACCCTCTGTTATTCAATTCCTACAGAATATCATCTCCAAATCTAACCCCTAGAAATTATTTAGTAATGTTTATATTTCTAATGAAGTGTTTGGTGTTACGTCGATATGGATGATTAATGGGCAAAATATTCTAATTATTATCGAATCATGATTATTTTCTACTCATAATTAATCTAAAAGCATCAGAATCTCCATACAATGCAGACATGCCAACATACCAGTTGTACTCTATCCAGACATCATAGAATATGCTAGAAAGTTATTTATTGTCTACATGAGGATAGCGCGCATTGGAAAATTTTCCCATTTGGAAATATCATAAGTTTGAACCCTAACACCCCAAATACTTTTCAACTCTGCTATTAATGGCTGCAAGAAATAATTATTTATAGTTAAATGTTATTATACATATAGTATATATAGCTATAAATATTTTTATATAGTTATACATAAAATATAAAGTTATAAATAAATATATAAATTTACATATATGTATGCATAGTTACAAATATAGATGTATTTAATTATAGTGTTATATATTTATACAAATATTTATATAAAGTTATACACCTAGTTAAAAATAATGTTGTATGTTGTTACACATGTAATTATACATATAGTTATATGTGGCTACACATATAGTTATACTTATATTTATACATGTAGCTATATATATTTTTCCATATAATTTTATATATGTTTACATATAGTTATATATAGGTATATATATGGTAAAAAATATTTTTATATACTAATATATAAAAATGTATATTTAATATATGTTGTTAATTATATTTTTAAATTTTAGTTATGTATAATATTTTATAGTTATACATATAGTCAAAGACAATTATTTATAGTTATATGTTTTTATACCCTTGGGATCCAATGGCAAAAAGACACAAAACAGAATACAAACAGGCTCGGCTTACAATAGATCAGTGCATAGTAAATGAGGTCTTGTATTTTAGGCATGTAATATATAAATATAAATATAATTTGAATCCCCCTAGAACTAGATGATGTCATCCTCATAACAGAACAAAACTTAGAGAAAGTAGGCAAAGATTAGATCCACATCCAGATATGTCAACAAAGTTTGTCTCATCCTGCTAAAATTATTTATGACTTGCTGGCAATCTAAGTGGAAAGCCAATCAAGACCCTAGTAGAGGCCATCGCCAGAGGTAGCATAGGTGCTCTGAATGTACCAATGGCATTGGCGAAGAGAGTGAAGTCCTAGCTTGTTAGTAATTTCAGTTGCATTCATAGCATTGAGAAGATCTCGCTTATTGGCAAACACTAGAAAAACTATATCTCGAAACATTTCCTCTTTTAAAAACCTATGCAACTTATCTCTAGCTTCAATAACACATTTTCTATCATTGTTGTCCAACACAAATATGAGAAATTGGGTATTTTGGAGGTAATCCCTACAGAAAGGGTGAATCTTGTCTAGACCCCCAACATCCCACACAGTGAAATTGTTGTTTTTGTATTCAATAGTCTCTGCATTGAAGACAATAGTATGAATTATGGTGCCAATTTCACCAAGCTTCAACTTATACAGAATGGTTGTCTTACCGCAAGCATCAAGACCTAGCATCAAAATCCACATCTCCTTCTTGGCAAATAGCCAACTGAATAGCTTTGTGAACATCAACCATATTTCTTTCACTAAACCTCAATCTCTTTGTCATATGGAAGTAAAGAGATTAGATGAGAGAAAGTAACAAAATCAATATACCTCAAAAGATAGTCACCGGAGAGGGAGTTCAACCTCTATATGTTCTTATACCTATAGTATATATAAAATAAAAAATAGAGTTATATATAGTTAAACCTATAATTATATGTAGATATATTCATACAAGTAGTTAAAAGTAGTTATACATAAATATATACAAAGTTATAAAAAAATATAGATTTAATTATATGAATACATACATGTATACATAGATACAAATATAGTTATATTTAATTATATAGAGTATTACATGGTTATACAAATTTTTATATATAGTAATACATATATAGTTATCAATATGTATGTTTAATGATATTGTTATATATAACATTTTTATAGCTATACATTTAGTAAAATACAATTATATATAGTTATATATTATTATACATATGATATATTTTCTTAAAAATATAGTTATATAGAATTACACATATAGTTATATAATGTTATATAATTTAAAAAATAGTTATATATAGTTATTAATATAGTTATTAATATAGTTATTAATATAGTTATAAAAATAGTTTAAATAGTTACAAATATAGTTAAATATAATTACGAAGAGTTCTATATTGTTATACAAATATTTATAAATAGTTACCATATACTATGATAACAACACGCTCTCACATTCCCAATTGAATTACACCACTATAGAGAAAGAACTTGTATCAACAATTTTTTCTTTTGGCACGTTAATATCATATTTAGTGGGAACCAAAGTCATAGTTTATACTAAATATTCTATAATCAAATATTTCATAGAAAAGAAAGATGTCAGGCCTAGATTGATTTGATAAATTTTACTATTAAAATAGTATGAACTAGAGATATTAGATAAGAAATGCACATATAATCAAAATTAAAAATAGCTTATAAAGAATAGAAAAAGAAGATAGAAGAGTTGATGAAGAAGATATTAGATAGATTATTTTATTTGAACAAATTATAATATTGAATAAAAATTTAAATCCATGGTATGTAGTATTGAATGAACCTTATCATTGCAAGTAGTACTCTGATCAAATTTTGAGGCAAAGTGTTACAGATGGGAGATTAGCAGTATCTTGCAATAATGTCACTTTTTGCTCCAACTCTCATGAATTTGTGGAATATGTTAATATTTATGTGCCCAAGTATTTTTCTTCTCTAATTTAATGTTGATATTTACATATATATGCATTAATATATATCTGCATATACACTACCCTCCACATACACACATTTATACATCCATATACATTATTATACATTATATATCTGCATACACATTTTTGTACTTTTGTAAATATTCACACATGTATCTACATTTTCATAGTAGTGTGTATATACTTGTATGCATGCATATACTACTGTACACCCACAAAAACACACACATATACCTATATACATAATGTATTTTTAAAGTTACACATGAAATTATTATATATATGTGTGTGTGTGTGTGTGTGTGTCTGTAAATGTATTTAAAATTTTTTGATTTTGAAAATTTAATTAAAATAAAATATTATATATTGTGCACGATGTATAAAAATATTCTAAATTTTTATATTTAAAACAAATATTTGTGTGTGGGTATATGCGTGCGCGTGTGTGTATGAAGCATATTAATGTATAAAATGAAATTTTGAATTAAATATATGAGCTTCAATTTTATTCAAATAGTTGTTTTTTAATATTTATATTAAAATAACTATCATTATACTAATATAAATAAATGAAGTTGGTATATTTGTAAATTATTATATTTTTACAATCATGTTAAAATTGAAAATATAGTTCATAAATAGATAATATTGTTTTTGTTTTTCTATATAATTTTTTTATTAAATTATTAATGTCTATGAATAAATCTTTACCTGTTATTTATTGTTATTAATAAATTTTTAGAAATTTTAAAATTCAAACAAATATAATGTAGTGCATATATAAAAATGTTTTTAATATTTAGTATAATATCAATTATTTCTTTAATTATGTTCAAACAAAATAGATTACAATATAAATATATGAATAAATTTATTTACAATTAATTATTTTTTTTTATTCAAAATATATAAATGACTATATAAATATATGAATTTGTTTTTTTAAATAATTATTTTTAAATTTTTTTTTCAAATTGAATACATGACAATGTTTTTTTTTGTAATTAATAGATACATTTCAAACATTGTTTATTTATAAAAAATATAACATATTGCATATTATGAGGTGCAATTTTTATTTTGTAAATAAATTTTATTTTTAATGTTTTATCTTTGTAAAATGCAATTACATCACATATATATTTTAAAAATTTTTTATAATGTTTATTTCACAGACATATTGTTATTTGTTTTGAAATTTAGAACATAAATTTTAACAAATGAACATTTTATTAGAAATCAAATTTAGTTAAATGATATTAAGTGAAACAAAAATACAAACCCTAAACATATTAAGGCTCAATGATTAATCCAAACTAATAAAAATACAATAAAAATACATTTAAGGTTGAAAAAAGTAATTTTAAGTTCCTAAAATATTTAGGAAAACGATAAAGATTTATACACTATCCAAAAAAATGTATGAATGACATGAATGATATGAATGGATATTAAGTTTCTGAAGGATGTAGTTATACATGTTGTAGTTGTAGTTATATATAATGGACACCAATAAAAATTTAGGGTTACTCCTAACGACCTAACGTGATCCACAATCTTATTTGGGTATGATTTCCACCTCACATTGGTCCCACTACATCCATTCTTAGGTTTGATTTGTTGGGATAATAGTAGAAAGCTGTGTTTAGAGGTTTGAGGATGTAGAAAATGTTTAGTTCTTATTAAAATTATCATTTCTAATAATTTTAAAATATGAGTGTGTACTATTGCTTTTCGGGCATGATTTGCATGTGCTTCTTATTAAAGTGGAAAACAATAGTCTTGTTTTGTATTTTTTTCTTTAAATAAAACAATAATTCAAAAAGAAGGATTCTGCTGGTAGAAGCTGATCATCACTCCAATTGGGGCTCCTTCAATTTTCGAAGCTTTCATATTCAATAAGATGGTTTATGTTCGTGCCGAGGTGGATCATTTTCATTTTTCAGTAATAAATTATCAAGGTCGAGACTTGAGGTGGGTCATTATTTTTAGTTTATGTTTTTTTATCTTAGGAAGGTGTGATATAGAAATATGGCTATGATTTCTTCACTGGTGACCAGAGGAGCTAGGGGAGAGAAAGGAACGTTAATTTCATGAATAGATTATACTTTATGCAAAGTCGTTAGATGTATTGATGAAGATGTAATAAAATTTTGTTCTGTTTTTGTTTTAACAATGTAATATATAGTATCAAAAAAATTTATTAATTGCTTTTATATTTTGTTAATTATAAATTATGGCTTGTAGTTTATGTTTTTATTTAATTTAATATAAAAACGTAAAAATATGTAATCAATTTTTTTGTAAAAAAATAAAATAGTAAAAATAATTTTGGAATGAAAATAGCTAGGGATTTTTCCCTCAATAATGTAGCTAGGGACTTTTCAGTAAATCTAAAATACGATCAAAATTAGCAAGGGAAAAAATAAATTTAGCTAAGAATTTTACGTCGTTAAAACTTTTTTGATAGGGAATTTTTTGAACATTAATTTTTTGCGATGAGCACATTAATTTTGGAAAACTTCGGTCATTAATCCATCATTTTTTAGCAACACGAAATCCTATTTAGTTAGGAAATATTTCCAAGTTATTTGGGATTTTTTTTGTAGTGATATATATTTGACTATCTACATAATAGTATATCTATCAATCTATTTATCTAAATATTTGTCTATCTTTCTATCCACCTATATATCTACATATCTATATATCTATCTAAAAATCTATTTTTCTATTTGTCTATTTACCTATCTATCTTTTAATCAATCTATCTATGTATATATCTATCTATCTATATGTCAATTAATCAATCTATCTATCTATCTATTTTTCTAGTTGTGTATGTATCTATTTGTCTTTTTGTCTAAATCTCTAATTACCTAATTTATCTTTGTAATTGTCAAACTATATATCTTTCTATCTGTATATCTTTCTAACTATCTAATTTTTTTAGTCCATCAGTCTATTAGTCAATATATATATATATCTTTCTATCTATATATCTATCTATCTGTCTATCTATCTGTCTATCTATCTTTCATCCTATTTCTCTATCTATTTGCATATTTGTCTATATGTCTATTTGAATATTTGTCTATTTGTCAATAGATCTATTTTACTAACTATCTGATTATTTAACTATCAATCGTACAATCAATCTAACAGTATATCTATTTATCTATCATTATATCTATCTTCTTATCTATTTATCTGTCTATCTGTCTATCTATCTATCTTTCTGTCTATCTATCTATCTTTCTGTCTATCTATCTATCTATACATCTATCTTTTTGGTTATCGATCGGTCTATCTATCTATCTATCCATATATATTACTATTAGTCTATATGTATATGTGCCTTTATTTCCATCTCCCTATCTACCTATTTTTTTTATTTGACTAACTTTATTTTTTCTATTTGTCTATCTATCTACCATTCTATCTATCTCTTTCTCTTTCTATAAGTGTATTTATCTATCTATCTATCTATCTATCTGTTTATCTATTTTTCTATCTATATGTCTATAATTTTTTTAAAGGTTATTTTATTATTAAACTAGCCCTCTATTTTGGCGGAGGAATACCCTTTTTACAAGCTACATCTACCCTTAACCCATTTGCACCCATTTAAATAACTTATCTATAAGTAAACTTAAAATAATACTAAACAAGAAAATGGGCCTTCACGCTTTTGGAGTTTAAGCCCTATGTTTGCTGAAACTTCTATCCATCAGTGATTTACCAGCTTTTGCAAGCAAGTTCTCTACCTTCCGTGAACCGTTTGTACATCCCGCTTGCCAATTCAATAAACTTCTCCATAACTCGAGTTTTTCGATTGTCGGCGTGCTTACTTTCCCAATTCGATGAACTTCTCCCGACCTGAACTTACCTACTCCTTACCATCTAATCCCGTAAGACATACAGACTCGTTACTGTAACAGACGCACCCAACAGACTTCCTTATACAGACTTAATACATAAAACAGACGCACCCATTGCCACACAGAATGACGCCTTACCATACAAGGCTCTTACAGATTTAATGCATTGCCACACAACTGATTATAAAGACGCTTTACCACACTTAAAAAGACACATTCATCATGACAATTTACCGAAATAAATTGAGCAAGTATAGCTCTACCATCCGCTTTCTTTCCACTTAAGGCGCATATTGGAAGCTTTTTATTCTGCTAAAGCTGCATAGAAAACTACAGCCAGCTATATAAAATTAAACATACTACCTTTTAAATACCCACCGGACCGAGGTGAACATCCTTCTCTATAGAATCAACCGGATTCTTGCTTTCTTAAAATTATATTATCTCTTTACTAATTTCACCTGAAAATAAGCAAGCATACGACAAATTTAAACTACATACATACCTCTACTGTTTTTAGTCTCCCCTCACTGGGAGGCTTTTTATATGTCATTTATTCTTCTCCTAGAGTTGTGAAGCTGCTGAATAATCAACGGAGCAATGAAGTATTCTCTGAGGACAACTTTAATTAAGATTTTTGTATTCTAACATATGGAAATTCAATCCTATCTAAATCTATTAAACCTATAAACTTTCCAGGGATTCCATCTCCCTCAAATTCTTGTACTCCTATTTTCATTCCATCCTCCACTAATTTATTTGCCAACGCATTAGTCTCTCTATAAATGTGTTCTATCTCCCCTTTTAATTCTCCTAAAAGGTTTCTGATGTCATCAATGTCTTCTTCAAACTGCCATAATTGTAACTTGTTTTGTACTAGCTGAACCAGTATTTTCGAGTCAACTTGAACCTGGATTTTATGGTCGCTATTATCTTTGCAAATTTGTAAGCCCTTATGCAGGGCTATAATCTCTGCATGTAATGCCGAGGAGGTAGTGCTCCTTGATGTGAAAGCTTTTAGCACTTTGCCCTCCTCATTTCTTATGGACCCTCCTCCCCCTGCCACGCCCATCTCTCTTTTGAAGCTCCCGTCTGTAATGAGCACTAGGCTTCCATGCAAGGGTTTTTTCCAGTTAACTCTTTTGACCACTGGCATCTTCCTTTTTACTATTGTTAGGTTCCATGTCTTCTTTCTATCCTCATCCAATCTCATGCTTCTCGCTTTTATTGGATTGCAAGTAGTAATAAAAGCAATTTCTCTTTTAATTTCATCCAATATATCTTTAACCTTCATTACCACATTCTCAAATCTACTTTTGTTCCTAGCATTCCATATGCACCAAAGTGTTATATGCTGAATGTAATTCCTTAACCATTTTAAAATTTTATTCTTTGATTCCTTTTTCGACTAAGATTCCAATCTCTTTTTTGAAGATGTTTTATCATTTTTAATTTCCGCTTCAGATTCTAATATTTTCCATAAATTAGCTGCTATTTTTCCTGAAGAGAAAAGATGATCCGTGCTCTCTCTCTCTTGAAGGCAGCATTCACATCTAGATGCTAACTTTATGCATTTTTTCTGAATATTTCCGTCTACTGGAATAATATTTAATACTATTTTATACTATTTTCCACATAAACACATTCAATTTCTGTGGCAGATCTTTTATCCAGATTTCTTTAAATTGTGAATGCTTTTTATTCCTGATTAGTTCTTTGGCACTTTTTAAGGTGAATTTCCCCTGCGGATTCAGTGTCCATTTCCACCTGCTTTTTGTTGAAATTATGTGTTTTTCTACTATATTCTGCTATTTCCACATCAATATCTAATTTTTAGAAGCTTTTTTTGAATCTTTCAGTATTCTATTTCCTATCTTATATTTAGCTTTTACATATGATGCCCAGATACTTCCATTTTGTTTTAACATCCACCAGTTTTTGCATGCCCAGGCTTTAGCTATGTCGTTTAGGTTTGTAAAGCCTAAACCTGCATCCTCTTTAGGGTAACATAAATCCTTCCATTTTTTCCAGTGAAGCTTGTTTTTCCCTTCTTTTTCCCCCATAGAAAATTTGCCATTTCCCTTTCCAACTTATTTATAATGCTCTTTGGAGGCTGTGTTGTCATTAAAACATGTGCTAATGAACCTTGTAGCACATGAGTTATCAACGTAATTCTTCCTGCCATATGTAAAAGATTCTCCTTCCACCCAGCAATTTTTTTTCTAAACTTATTCAGTAAGAAAGACAAGAAGTCTTCCTTCATTCTCCCTTCATAGATTGGGCATCCCAAGTATATTAAAGCTCCTTTGCATTGTGTGAAGCCAGTGACTTTTTTAATCCTTTGCGCTAGATCTGCTGGTATTCATGTTGCTACCATGAATTGACATTTATTCTTATTGAGCATTTGGCCGGTTTCTTCTTCTAAAGCATGCAACAGTGCCATTATCTTATTCATTGATCTACTGCTGGCATTTGTAAATATAATTACATCATCTGCGTAAGCCAAGCAGCATAACAATGGAGTATTTCTAGGCTACTTATAAGGTAATATACTACCATTTCTGACTTGCTCTTTCAGGTTTGTAATAAACATTTCTAAGTATATATTAAACAAAGCAGGTGATAATGGGTCTCCTTGCCTTAGGCCTCTAGATGGCTTGAATTCTTCGCCTGTATGACCATTTATGAGCATTTTATCTATATGTCTATAATTATATTTGTCTATCTATCTATCTATCTATCTATATATTGATAAGCCAATCTGTATAGCTATCTATCTATCTATCTATTTGTCTATATATCTATTTTTATAACTACCTAACTCTTTAACTATCAATCAGACTATGAGTATATTAGTCTATCTATTTAACTTTCTATCAATCATTCTTTCTTTCTATTTAACTATCTATTTGTCAATATGTCTATCTAGCTATCTATCAATTTGTCTATCAGACTATCTTTCTATCTGTCTATCAAGATATCTATCTTTCTACCTATCTACTTATCAGCCTAATTATTTATCTCTCTATCTTTCTATATATCTATTTGTGCATCTATCTATCTACCTTTTTATCTGACTTTTTATCAGGCTATTTGTCTATCTATCTATCTATTTGTATGTCTATCTATCTATCCATCTGTTTAACTATCTGTCTATATATCTATCTGACTATCTTTCAATCTATCTATAAAACTATATGTCTATATATATATATATGTGTGTGTGTGTGTGTTAAACAATCTATATTTTTATCTCCTTATCCTCTAATCTACTTTTTTGTTTATCTATATATATGTTTATTTGGCATTCTCTAAATCTATCTATCTGTCAATTTGGTTATAAATCAATCAATCAATCTATCTTTCTATCTATATATATGTTAATATGTCTAACTATCTTATTATATATCTATTTGTCTATCTATCTATCTATCTATCTATTTTTCTATTTATCTAATCATCTATCTAAATATCTATCTAACTATATATATGTTTATCTATCATTCTATCTGTCTATCAATAAATTTTTCTATTTGTCTATCTATCTATTTGACTATATGTTTATATGTCTATATGTTTATTAGTTTATCTAACTATATATCTGTCTATCTATCTACCCATCTATCTCTCTACCTATCTCTATATCTATTTGTGTATTTATCTATGTGTCGATCTGTCTAATTTTCTAAATATCTATTTTTCTAACTATCTGACTATTTAACTATCAATACAACTATGAGTCTATCAGTAAATCTATGTATCTATTTATCTATCTATATATCTATCTCCTATCAATCTATCCATCTATTTGTCTATCTATCGATCTAACTATTTGTCTATTTGTATATCTGCCTTTCTACTCATCTACCTATCTACATATTTGTTGATCAGTCTATCTTTCTATCTATCTATTTATATCTTTATCTTTCTATCAATCTATTTGTCAATCTATGTATCTATCTGTCTATCTATCTATCTATCTATATGTCTATCATTATATTTGTCGATCTGTGTATCAATCAATCAATCTATTTTCCTATCTTTATATCTATCTTTCTATCTTTCTATCTAATTGTCAATATATCTAAATTTGTCTGTGTCTATCTATATGGAAGATAGGTTGTCAACTTGGCCAATATTGTGTATGTATATATTATATAAATGTATAAAGTTTATATATGATGTTATCTATTTATAAAATATTTGCAGACATAACACATTAAAATTTAAATTTATATGACTGATATATATTATATCATGATTTTGTATTAATAATGTTTTTTTTGAGATAATTTTATTTTTATTTTTTGATGGATTATATTTTATTGTGATACATCAATAGTAATATGACTATATATACTTTATTAAATTTGATCTCTCATAGAAGAATGAGAGATCAAATTAAAGTGGTTGAATTATATGGGTTCTATTTTGATTGTCTCCAAATATATTATAAATAGATAACATCATATATAAACTTTATACATTTACATAATCATATGACATTATATATAAAATGTCTATGCTTTAATATATATAAACATATAACATTATATATATAATTGATATGTTTATATAAAATATAATGTTATATATACATTTTTATAAATATGTATAAATGTTTATAGATATCTATACAATTTTTACATAATACTATCCATTTATATAATTTTTTATATAACATTTATATAACATATAAAATGTTTATACCTATTTTTAATCATATATATACCATATAATTTTTTCTATAAATATATAATATTTATAATGCTTATATAAATTTGATATATATACTATATAATATTGATAAAAGTGTTACATATAAATATATATATATATATTTATATATATGTAACATTTATAATAATATTTTAAACACAATAGTATATCAAAGCCAAAAGTAAGGTGTGGAAGAAGATGAGCTCGGCTTGATTCCATTCAAGTGAAAAAGGAAACATAGATAAGTAGATTAACCAGTTGATGCAATGCAAGCCATTGAGTGAACAAGAGGTATTTTTTTGTTGCTTCTTTATGCATATCTAGCATGTAACATAAATCATATTGTAATTTGTTTCATATTTTTTAAGTTGGGGTTTGCATATCACATTTGGTGGGGTTATTTTGGCTTTGGTGATAATGAATATGAATAGGAAAAAATATGCATGAAGAATACTACATCTTTTAGTTTTCTTAGTTAAAATATGAGCCCTTATTAGGTAGACTTATCGTTTGCATAACTGGAAGGCTTTGAATATGTTGTTTTGGCCCATCATAGAGTCGGCAGAAAATAACAGCTAACACCCCAGTGTTAGCTATTTATTTTTTGTGCCACCACTATTAATGTCACCATTACCTAGTTTCTGCTTTTGACCCCCTTCTTAGTCCGTCAGTGCCGCTGCCCTCTTAATAACTATAATTCCCCTTGCACATATGCATCATAGTTTGTATTTATGAGGAAAAGCATCCATAGTTTTCTTGCATTTTTAGGTTATAATATTTGGGGCTATTGCTATATTTTTGTTCGATGAAGAGATTAAGTAGTAGATACGATGGCATTTTTTTAGTAGCTAATGAAATTCTTTTTTTCATTAAGTTGTGCATGATGAACATCCCCCTCAGTTGGCCAAAGTATTATGTGATAAACTCAACTAGTGTAGAATGGTACACCTCTTCCACTTGTATGCGTTGCCTATATGATTAGGGTGTTAAAATCAACCAAGAATGATGGAACCCTAAACAAAGACAACCATGAATAGTGAATGAAATTGATCACTAAACCTTTAATATGCAAGCCATCATGATCCTGATCTACAATTTTCATGAGATGACCATATCTCAAGGCTTTGACATTGTCATACAGCTTTTGCAGTTGTAGCCCAAGAATCTTCTTGATATTTTCATTTTCTCTATATCTAAACATAGACATCAGTCAGTCATCCTTCACATTAACGTTAATCACTTCTTCGAAAGGAATTGAGGTTCAAAACTTAGAATCCACCTACCTTGCAAGCAAATTCATATAGATATACCTAATTGATGGAATCAGTAATGTGAAACTCTGTCGGACTGGAAGCCAAAATATTTCATGAGCCCTATATTTTATGTACATCAGATTTTTTATGTGTTTTCTTATCCTTATTATTCAAAACAAAAATGAATCATGAGTTTCAAATATGATGTTCAATTCTAGTATCGTGCAAGTTCAATAAACTGAAAGATTTTCATCTGAGTAATGTTGATTACTTTGTCCTATTTTGTATGGGTCATTTTTGAAGCTGATGCGGGAGAATATGGAATACAAGCTTCATTCTCACAACGTGTCATATGACTCTAGTAGTGGTCAACAATCTGTTAGCAGATTCTTTCAACTTGATGATTCCAATAGCTAATAGGTAATGATTTTATTTCTTCCATGTTCTAAAACAGTATGTTGGAAATTCAATATTTCTTTTATGGATTAAATTTTGCACAATGATTGGTAAAGACTATATATGTGCTGCAAAACTTAATAATTCTCCGAATCAGTATCCATCGTGCATATTGGTAAATGCTATATAAGTGATGGTCATATATATAAATTTTGCTAAATTAATAAGTTGGCATCCTTCGTATCATTTAATTCTGAATAGATGTCTATGTAAGAAATGAAACAAGTGAATGATGAGATGAAAGAAATGAAGAATACAATGCAATAGAAGTTGACTTATATAGAGTAACAATTAGCAGCCTTGATAAGATAGATAGCACACAGAGTTTTAGTAGAGTATGCACAAAGGAGAGCCTAGCACAAATGCATCAGCTAATGATGAGGGTGATGATTTAGTTTAATATGATTATATACCTATGTTATTTTTTTGTTTTAACTATGTATTAATTGTATCAAATTAATTTATTAACTACTTTTTCATTTTGTTAATTATAAATAATGGCTTATAATATAAGTTTTTTTCAATTTTGTATAAAAATTTAAAAATATGGAATTAATTTTTTTGTAAAAAAATAAAATTGTGAAAATAGCTATGGAATGAAAATTGCTAGGAAATTTTCCCAGCTAATTTAGCTAGAGAATTTTCTATACAATTTCAATCAAAAAATATTAATTACTATTCTTAATTACAATTAAAATTAGCAAGGGAAAATTTATAATTAGCTAGCAAATTTCTATCGTTAAAATATTTGCTAGGGATTTTCCTCGTTAATATTTTGTGATGAGCACTTTAGCTTGGGATAATTTCTATTCTTAATCAGTCATTATTCTATTTTAGTGATGGAAAAGCCCAAATAGATAGATTAATATACAAATAGATAGAAATATATATAGATAGACAGATTGATAGATAGAAAGATAAATACATAGATAGATAAATAGATAGACAACCAGATATTTAGATAGATAGATAGACTTACAGATAGAGAGATAGACTTACAGATAGAGAGATAGACAAACATACAGATAGAGAGAGATATATATATTTATATATTTATATAGACATATATTAAAAAGATATATAGATAGATATATAGATAGATATATAGATAGATAGACAGATAGATAGAGAGATAGATAGATAAACAGATAGATAATAGATAGATAGACAAATATAGAGATAGACAAATAGATAGAAAGAAAGTCAAATATATAGATAGATAGTTAGACAGATAAATAAACATATAGAAAGATAGATAGATATTAAGATAAATAGACCAAAAGATTGATAGATAATTGAATGATAGATAGATATATAGTCATATAGAGTAATATAGATAGATAGAAAGATAAATATATAAAAAAATAGCTAGACATAAAGATATATATATATATATATAGACAGACAGATTGATAGATATATAGATAGATAGTTAAACAGATAGATAGATACATAGAAAGACATATAGATAAATATATTTATATATAGACAGGTAGATATACAAATATATAGACAAATAGATAAATAGATAGATAGATAGTCATATAGATAGGTAGATGCATTGTTAAATAGAAAGATAGATAGATTGATTGATAAATATATAGAAATATAGATAGACAGAAAAAAAGATAGACTAATAGATAGATAGATAGATAGATAGATATATATATATAGACAAATAGATAGGCAGATTGATTAACGAATAAATAGACATTTTTATTGAAAGATAGATAGACATATAGATAGACAAATAGAGAGGTAGATATATAGACAGATAGATTGATTGATCAACAGACAAATAGATAAATAAATAGATAGATATATTTTTAGATAGATGATTAGATTGATTGATAGATGGACATATAGATAAATAGATTGATATAGACTTATATATAGACAAATAAAAAAATAGATAAATAGATAGATAGCTAGAAAGATATACAAATAGATAGATAGATAGAGAGATAGATATATAAAAAGTAAATAGATAGATAGAAAGATATTTATATAGATATATAGATAGATAGACAAACAAATATATAGATATATATATATATAGACAAATAGATAGATAAATAAATTATTTAATAGATTAATATATCATAGATAAAAAGATAGATAGATAAATAGACATATAGATATATAGACAGATTGATAGAGAGTAGATAAATAAATAGATAGACAAATAAATAGAAAGATAAATTGGTAGATAAATAGATAGATAGATAAACAGATAGATAGTTAAATAAATAGACAAAAGATATAGATAGACAAAATGACAGATTAATAGAAATATAGGTGGACACATATACCGACATATTGAAAAACATATAGACAGACAGATAAAAAGATAGATAGACAAATAGATATATAAATAGGTAGATAGATAGATTCACACATTGATAAATAGGCAGGTAGACATATAGATAGATAGATAGATATACAGACAAATAGACATACATATAAATAGATACTTGGAATAATAGAAAGACAAACAGATAGATAGATAGAAAGCTAGATAATAAGAGATACAGATAGATAGATGAAAATATAGTTAGATATATAGATAGACAAATAGAAAGACAGATAGATAGACTAATATATAGATAGATAGATGGACAGATTGATAATGAGATTGAAAAATATATTTAGTGATTGATTGATAGATAGATTAATAGCCAGATTAAAAGTTAGATTAGTAGACAAATTGATGGATAGATTGATAGACAGATCGATCAAAAAATCGATAGATAGAAAGATAGCTTGATTGATAAACAAATAAAATAATCGATAGAGAGATAGAGAGATAAATAGATAGATAGATAGACAGAAAGATAGATAGATAGATATATAGATAGATAAATAGATAGATAGATAGATAGACAAATAAATAGAGAGATACACAAATAGATCGATAGAGATATAGACAAAGTGATAGATAGATAGATAGACAGACATATAGACAAATAAATAGATAGATAGCTATTTAGATAGATAGACAGATAGATAAATAAATATCGATAGACAGACAGACAGGCAGATAGATAGATAGATATACATACATATTAGATAGATATACCGATAGATATATAGATAAATAGATATACAAATCATTGACAGATAAATAGACCGACAGACATACATATAGATAGATAGATATATAGACAAACAGATAAATAGTCAGATAGAAATATAGACAAATACACATACAAATAGACAGACAGATAGGTAGAATGATATGCAGACCGATAGATAGACAGATAGATAGATAAATTGACAGATAGATCGACAACCAAATAAACATATAGATAGATAAACAAATAGATAGATAAATAGATAGATAGATTGACCAGATAGAAAGAAGGACAAACACATAGAGATAAAAATATATAGATGAATAGACAGATAGATAGACAAATAGATAGATAGATATATAGATTGATAGACTAACAGATAAAAATTTAGAAAAATAGAAAGATAGATAGATATATAGATAGATAGATTGTTAGATAGATTAATAAATAGATTCATATATATAGATTAATATACATATTGTTATAAAGGATGATAGAAAGATTTTTACATAATTTTATAGATAGATTGATATACCAATTCATAGATTTATTGATAGACAAATTTACAGTTAGGATGATAGAAAGATTGATAGATAGATAGATAGACAGGAAGATTAATAAATAGATAATAGATGGATAGATAAATAGACATATTGATACACTACTAGAAAAATAGATTTTAGCTACTACAAAAAAGTAGTAGCTAAACTATTTATTTTAGTAGCTAAATATCTTTAGCTACTAAATAGCTACTATAGGACGTAGTATCAAAATTCCTTGTAGCTAAGCTAATTTTAGCTACTAGTAGTAGCTATTAGCTACTGCTTTAGCTACTACAAAATGTCATAGCTACTTAACTACTAAAAATAATAGTAACTAAAATGAAAAATGTAGTAGCTAATGTAGGTAAGGAGGAAACTATATATAGCTATTACATAGCTACTATATTACGTAGTAGGTAAATAGCTACTAACAATAGTAGTAGTTAATGTAAAGAATTTAATAGCTAACATAGTGAATATGGCGATTATTTATAGCTACTAATTAGCTACTCACAATAATAGTAGCTATAATTGAGAGTACAATAGTTTATTAAAATAGTATATAGCTACTACTTAGCTACTACATGACGTAGTAGCTGTTTAGTGACTGAATTAGGTAGTAGCTATTTAGCGAATAATTTTGTGCAGTAGTTATGTAATATAGCTATTTAACTACTGAATTAGTAGCTAAATAGTAATAGCTAGTTAGTGACTAAACTAAGGTAGTAACTAAATTTATAATAAATTAATAATTAAATTATTAAAACCTTAAAACAAATAATAAAAAAAATTAAAATTATACAAAAATTATAAAAATTACCGCAAAAACTAATGTCCACCAAATAACATAAACCAAAATAACGTGTACTAAATCCCATGTTCTAGATAACTATACAATAAACCAAAAAAGTTCAACACCAGGAATGTTCACATATCACAGAAAGGGGGATCATTTGTGGTGGGGTCATTTGTAGGGGGGTCATCCACAAATGGAGTTGTAGCTGATGAGGAGACCTGTGTCGATTGAACTAAAGCCCTCAGTAAAGCCTTAACCTCATCAAGTTGATCTTGTAGCACTTTAACCTTAGTATCCACTTCCTCTCGCACCTCTTGTCGAACCTCATCCTTGAGCTGCTCACGTAGCTCAAGATCATTCTTGGATGAGCATACAGTGGAATGGTAAGAAGGGACACTCATGTATACTGAAGATTGGTCACCTAATTCGTATATGAATCGCTGGCATTTTTTATCAGCTACCACAACTCGTAAGTATGCTGCATCTTCATCGATAGATGTTTTGTTCTCTCCTGAACCTTCATCTTTTTGTATCATCCATTGCATTTCTTGATGCACAGCTTCCTACAAAATTTGAATAGTTATTCAGACAATATATGAATGTATAATAAAAAAAACTTTAATTAATATAACATATTTTTAATTTATTTACACCGATTTGGCGAGGCCTCTCATCAACCCATAAACGAGTGGTCTTAGAAGTGTGCAGTTGTAGATGGATTTGGATAAGGGATGGCTTCTTCCTGGTCTCTTTCTCCTATATAGAAATATTAGTAAAATTATAAGATATATGTGTTAAGATCTTACAAATCAAAATAGAATTAAAGTAAGAATTCTAAGTATTTACAATCCTCCTAACATGCTCTGAGAATGAAATGGAACCCCTAGTGTGTGTTGAAGGTCCTGTGCCTGGTCCGGCCTTCTCGGTTCGACGATTCAGAGACATTCGTTTTGATCGAGCCCGAAACTCTGCAATACCCCATGCTTCATTCCACCTTGCCTAGATGGACTCCGTAACATGCACCGGTCTCCCATGTTTCCCACTTATTCAAATTATCTGTATACCTAGACTTGGCAAGCACCACCCAAGATGCTTTGATGATACCCTCCATCTCGACATCCCATGAAAAATATTTCTATAAAAAAAGTTAATAGTTACTCATATAAGTACGAAATAAATGTTAAAATAATTAATAATGTTATTTCTAAGAAAATTTCGATAGAGTTTCCTCTGTACTAGCAATAATCCAACCTACAAAAACAAACATTTTAAGTACTTGTAATATAATAAGACACTTATATAATACTCTTCAACTAATCCAACATCTCTACCAACAAACACAATATCTCAACCAACAAACACATCACTTCATATATTCAATTTGTCATGTACACATTTTACATATTAAGACTATAAGTGAATGAGTTATACCTTGAACTCTTCCCAATAAAAGCATTTTATCTCTTTTGTGATGGTGCTCCATTTATACCCTTCAATGTCAACCCGCTCCTTGAAAAGGGTGGTGATGCGAGAAGCGCATCGGTAAGACTCGACAAACTTAAAAGCATGTAAATATCAATTTTCACACATAAATTTTTTTTAAGAACAATAATCTAAAAGATTTCAATATATTATGTTCATTTACCTCCCATTCACCACAATCAACTGAGTCCTACCAGATGCTGAGGTCACAAGTGTAGACATGGTCGATGGTATATACACAACTGGTAGTGACGGCATGGTCGCAGCTTGTGTCAATGAAGTCGAAAGCATCGAAGATGATTCCGTAGATGGCCGTATGGAGGTATGAAATTTTTCAAGTGGAGTGGCACTACCTAGACCTTCTGCATGGGATAGTGTACCCCCGCGACGTCCACCTCGTCGTCTACCGCGACCTCCCCCCTCATTTGATCCTTGACCTCTCATGTCTGTAGTATAATATATAAACATGTTAGTACAAGTTTATGAAATAAATAAATAAAACATATATAAAATATTAGGAACATGATGTAAATCATTGACTAATCATTATCATTATCATCCGATATTTCTGAATCAAATCCCAACTCAGATTCAAATTATGTTTAATTATCCATTTCAGTTTTCTACTATGAATCAATTTGTATTACTGCTCCATCAGGATCGACCAAAGACATTGGTTCATCAGAGACACCCTCTATTGTATGAAATTGCATAGCATCCTCTTTGAATGGTTGGGCTTCAGGTGGTGGATGAATTATTCCAGATGATTGAGGAATTTCCACAATAGCCCGCACTTTTATTTTATTAACAACCCACCAATCGGCTCTATCGCATCTCAAGCTAGAATATGGACAATAATACACCTAAGTTGCTTGTTGAGACAAAACAAAAGGTTCATACTTTTTAATTCTACGTCAGTGGTTTATCTCTACAATGTTATATTTAGGATGAACCATTGTCCCAATATTCAGTGTTGGATCAAACCATTCACAATTGAACAATATTGTTCGGTTGATTGGCCAACCAGAATAATTCAATTCTATAACTTTTCGAAACTAACCATAGTAGTCATTCTCATGATGATCACTATAATTAGACCCTTTGATGCAGCTGCCACTATTCATTGTGCCTCTTCTGGTTCCATGTCCTATTGAATGGAATTTATATCCATTTACAAAATACCCTGGATATGTTCTTACAGTTCTCAAAGGTCGTTTAGCAAGATCCTTTAGTTGCGTGTTCATGATATTATTTGAAGGATTTTTCACCTATATAAAACATAGTGAATATGGTTAATATAAGATTGGGTATATATATATATGAAGAGTAATTTTTAAGTAGCATACTACCATTACTTACATATGTATTGAACTAAGAGGTGAATTCTTTTCTAGTAGAGCATCTATTTCGGTATCAGTTATGTCCACTCGACTTTTGCATAGCTCATCAGTATAAATCCTTATAAACCAAATACATTACATAGTCATATTATGGATAACTACATTAAAAAATGCAAAAGTTGATTAGTTACACACATTATCTAATCAACAAGGAATACTTACTTATTATATGGATCCACTTCTGAGAAATTCAACATTATATAGGTGTGTGCAGCATGAAACTCTTCCATTGATAGTTGCCTCGATGTGGCCTGTCCAAATGCTCATCCAGGATATTTGAAATAGACAATGTCTCCTCGTTTTCCTCCCAATTCTCTCCACCAAGATCATTATTTCGAGGCACCCTTCGGTGCTTTGTGTGTACATGCTCCTCAAAATAGTATGAACAAAATAATGAAGCTTCTTCAACTAAATAGGTGCTGCATATTGAACCTTCAACACGTGCCTTATTTTTCATATTATTTTTTAGCTCACGAAGGTACCTACAATATAGGTCTTGATTGGTCATTTGCATAAGTGAAAAGTAAGTAATCATAGTAACAAAGAATATCCTTTTGAAAGGATACATCCACTAATATTGCACTGGCCCAGCAAGTCGCACTTCATGAGGCAAGTGTACAGGCAAATGCTCCATCGAGTCAAAGAAGCTAGGAGGGAATATGCGCTCAAGCTTACACAGAATAACTGGGATCTCTTCCTCTAGTTGAGCCATGTCATCATTTTTGATAATTGTAGAAGTTAGATCCTTGAAAAACATGCTTAACTCTGTTAGTGCCTTCCACACATTCTGTGGCAACAATTCACAGAAAGCAATTGGCAACAACCTCTGCATGAAAACATGACAATCATGGCTCTTCATCCCAAAAAACTTAAACTTTTGCATGTCCACACATTGAGCCAAATTTGATGCATATCCATCTGGGTATCTTAGATTTTTAACCCATTCACATAACATCTATTTTCCGATCTTATCAAGCATGCTGCAAGCTTTAGGGTACTTGGTAATTCCCTCTGCTTTCTCTAACTCCGGGCATCTATAGTACTCTTTCAACTCCTGTATAGACTTAGAGGTGTCTTTAGTTTTGCCCGGTACATTCATAACTATGTTAAACACGTTATCAAAGATATTTTTCTTAATGTGCATGACATCTAAGTTATGTCGAATGAGTAACGTACTTCAATATGGCAAATCCCAAAAGATGCACCTCTTCTTCCATCCGTGAGCTTTACATATTGGATCATAAATATCAGAGGCTCAAACTTCAGTTACCTTTTTCAATCCAAGGTTAGTAATTAGGTGTATAATTTTATTTCCACTCAATATAGGACGTGTCGTTGCTGTTACCATCATATTTTTACGAAAAACATATATATTCCTTTGAAATATGTGGTCTGCATGTAAAAACATACGGTGGGTGTCAAACCAAGATTTTTTTCCACTCTTTGAAAGTGTGAATGCCTCTGAGTGACCCATGCAATACAGACATGCCAATCGACCAGCTGTGCTCCACCCTGACAACATTGCATAACCGGGGAAGTCACTGATGGTCCACATTAATGACACTCTTAACTGGAAATTTTGTTTCGTTGAAATGTCATAAGCTAAAATTCCAACATCCCATAACTCTTTCAACTTCGCTATAAGTGGTTGCAAAAAAACATCTAGCTTCTGTTTTGGATCCCTAGCACCCGGTACTAGCACAGTTAGAAACATAGATGTCTTTTTCATACACATCCATGGCGGTAAATTATAAACCGTTAAAATCACCAGCCATGATGAATATTATTGTCCTGACTGCCCAAATGGTTGGAACCCATCAGTACATAGCCCTAGTCTCACATTTCTATTCTTAACTGCAAAATTGGGGTGTACTATATTGAAATGCTTCCAAGCAATGGAATTAGAGCAATGCTGCATTTCTCCTTCTACAACCTCGTGCTCCGCATGCCACCTCATATCATAAATGGTAGCCTTCGAAGCATACAACCTTAGTAGTCGAGGAGACAAAGGAAAGTAGTACATTTTCTTGTAGGGTACATTTGTTTTTCTTCTTGTATTTTTTTCTGCTCGAGTCGGTCTCTTCTATCATTGATGGCCACAAATCTTACAAATTGTGAGGTCAATGTCTTCTCCCCAAAACAACATACAACCATTGTTACAACAATGGATCTTCTCAACTGGTAAGCCTAAACCTCTAACCAACCTTTTAGTGCTGTAACAGTTCTCGATCATATGATTCTCATCTGGTGCAACCTTTTTTATCAATTGAGCAATATCATCAAACTCCCTTTGAGACATGTGATGTTCTGCCTTCATATTCAACATTCTAGCAACCAATGATAGCTGTGAATGTCTTTGGCAACCAGGCCATAATTCTTTATTTACAACACTTAGCATGTCAAAAAACTTATGTGATTCTGGGATGGGAGGTTCATCTGATATTTCATTAGAATTGAAATCATGCCCGGCGGCATCCATAACCATACTATGGTGTGCATTTTCAATTGTCTCATATGCTAGTTGGGCATCACCAGAATTTTGAATTGAATTTGGTTCCAATTCCCCATGTCTTGCCCAAACATAATACCTTGGTATAAAGCCATTCTTCATTAAGTGATACTTTACAGTATCAATTTTATGATAACTATGGTTTCAGCACTTCGTATGTGTACATGGACACTTTATCTTATTACCATCCATCTATTCGGGTTTACTACATGCGAATTCTATAAATTCCACCAAACCAACCAAAAACTCGGGGTTTAAAAGCCCATTTATGAGCGTAGAATACATCCAACTTCGATTTGAAGCGATTTTAAATGTTGAGCTTGCCAATTGTAGACAACATGAGGGAATAAGAAAAAAATTATGTCATTGAACTTCTTAAATGCTTGGCCTACAAACAAAACAAAAACCCAAACACAAAGAAATTATTAAAAAAACAAAAACCCAGGGTTATGATTATGTGAATGAAAAATATGCAAGAAAAATAAAAGGAAAAGAAAAACAAATCACTACAAAAAGATAAAATACTTGTTCTACATTTATGGTTTTGCGATATTTCTCCCTAAATTCACTTCATTATAAATAGCACTCAATTATTTTCCAAAAAAAAAACCATAACTTGAATTTTAGAGAAACCTTTTGGCAATGGAGAGATGAATACAACTCAGAAAAAGATGAAAGTCAGAAGGAAAAACAAATATGTGTTTCTATTTCTAGCATAAAGGAAAATGAATCATGTATTTGAACCAAAAAAATGGATAGACATAAAAAACAGAAAATCATGTTAAATTTTGTTTGTTTCAAATGGAAAAGAAAACTGTATCCACTCGTAAAAGTAGTGCCCAGAGGGGAAAATATGAAGAAGAAAACGATACAAAAAGATCTGATCCTACGATAGCACCACCAATACAAAACTAGATCAGAAATTAATAGTGAAAACATCAAAAGCAGGTAAATCCGAAGGAAATCAAAGGTTGGAGATAGAGCATACATGATCTATAGCACAAAGTAAGGTCGAAAGATGCAAAAACACATGGCGAAAACCTTAAACCCATAATGATTTACCTCAAATTTGTGTTGAAGTTGAGAAGATAATAAAGGAAGGACCCAGGTGGGTCTCCCAACAAGGAAGAAAGAGAGGGGTTGGTTGGTTGGTTAGGGTGATGGGTAGAAAGAGAATATAGGGTATTCTAATAAAAAATAAAAATCAAAAAGTGATATTAAATAATAATAAATTATTTTAATTTCCTAGTATACGTGGGAATAAAGTACTACTGTACTTAGAGAAGGAAAGGATGGGGAAAGGAAATTACTCACAGAGAAATTACTAACAGAGAAAATTTGTGTTTTACAAAGTAGTCTATACTTTTAAATTAAAATTATTAATTAAATATGATTTATAAATTATCTCTTTCAAGAGACCCAAACAAAGTCAAAATCTTATTTCGATAAAATAAAAAAATAAAAAAGTGAGAAAATATAAGAATAATAGAATAAATAAATGGAAGGAAGAATCAAATGTGATTATTGGATGTAATTAAACATTCTTTGTTATCTCTTTATAAAGTATTTTTTTTATTATAATATTTTTATAATTGAATTGTACCTTTTAGAAAATTTAATAATAATAAATTATTTAAGTATTAGTTACTTTTTCAAATTTTTATAAAGTACTTTTTATATAATTAGTAAAGACGTGATATTGATAAAGATTTTTTTATCTAATAAAAGTCAAGAAATTCTTATAATTTTAGAAACAAGTGATATGTACAACAAAAAAAAAAGAAAAACATGCAAATGGAATAGTAAACTATTTGACAAGACGTAAATGTCCCTCATCTCTTCTTCTATCTTAAGACACGGATGAGAGAAAATAAAAATTCTATCATCTCTTTTACTTTAACCCATTATTTTCATTCAAAGGGAGAGAAAAACTTCCCAAATCATAAAACCCTAAAATTTTTTTATCTTTAAATGTCAAAAACTCTAAAATCTTAAAATCATTTGAAAATGAAGGATTAATTAAATTTGGAAAACAAAGTTATATTAGAGAAGAATGTGTTACCCTCAAACAGATTGGTCGGACCATCGACCAATTACCTTTTTGCTTTCCGTTTCTTTTGGGTTGACAATCGGTTCGGTTCCTAAGCCGTGAATCAATAACTTTTTTAGTTCAGTCACTGGTCTTATTTTTAAAATATTGATATTTTAAAAAATACCATCGAACATGTATGTGTATGTGAGATGGTTGAGGTATCTCTAAACGTAACTAGATGTGCTTTTAGTGTGATGATTTTGAATCCATGAGCCTTGGTTCTTTTTTGTTCTAACTTATCCAACTTAAATGTTTGGCTCACATCGAGCCACATGTCTGTAATTTGCTCGAGTCTATTTTCACCCTGAAACAATTTATTCCGTCCCGATTGAAGCTCAAATTATTTTTAAATTAAATTTACTTAAATTATTTTCCAAAACAAGATTTTTCCTCAAAAATCCTATTTTTGATGTCCACCCAGCACTTGTCCCAAAAATCGTAAAAATTCTAACTATCTCAGAATTCAATGGAATTTTTTTGGGTAACTGGATTTCATAAGAGAATCCAACGGTGAGATCCATTTCGTCATCCGAGATATAAAAAAATTTCCGGTTTGCAATTTGTACTATCACGCCAATTTATTATTTTGCCTTTTTTAGTAAATTTCAAATTTTTCCAGGATTTACAACTTAAATATTTTTAGTTTATAAAATTTATTATAAAATGTAAAATTAAATAAGCATACTAATTCTAATTACTATATTAAGCATTGATTTGTTAGTACAATAATTTAATATTTATATTTGCCAAACAATTAAATATTATATTTTTATAGTTGAATTTATCATTTAATTAAATATTAATTTTAAAATTTATAACACTTTTAAAATTATAATTCAATATATGAAAATTGACTTAATTTTAAATTTTTCTATAATTGATATTTTTTTTAGAAAGTTATAAATGTGATGGCTCAAACCCGGGGGTCCCTTGACTACCTGTCAACCCGCGGAAACACTCGTGAAAATCGGGTGACGCGACATTTCTCATGAAAATTGGATAGAGTCTCCTTTGTACGGGGAGCTCTACCCAAATACAACACATGTATCAACATATCCCAAACAGTCCAATCTAATCACAACATGAGTAAAACGGTCACTTGGACCCATAAACTATACACAATATACATGCCAACTTTGACTGTCTCGGAATTCTACGAAATTTTACGTACTAGCTAGATTTCACGAGACGATTCCAAAGGTGAAATCTATTTCATCATTCAAGATCTAGAAAATAAATTACGGATTTTTAATCGAAATTAACAATTTTGTAATCGAAATTATGATTTTGCCCTTTTCCACATTAGAAATTTCTTGGGTCTTACAATAGATCTTTTAAAAAGTTGAATCCAAACTTGCCATAATTCGAGAGAAGTTACAATTTTGAATTACATTTAAAAGTTATAAATCTTTTTTTGAAAATGAATCCAGACATATTTTTAAAATTTTTATGACCGAATTTTGAAAAATTTACAAATTTAGCTACTATAAACAATATATTAGCTATTCAGCTACTATAGAGCTACTACATAGTAGCCAAGTTAATATGTTAGCTACTAAATAGTAGTTAAATCATAGCTATTTAGCTACTACCAACAATGTAGTGGCTATTTAGCTACTACGGAACTACTACTTAGTAGCAACGATTTTGGCTTAATAGTATTGCAACTGTTAAATAGAAGGTCTTCAGCTACTACATAGCTACTACTTAGTAGCTAAATTAGTATGTTAGCTATTAAGTAGTAGCTATATAGTGGCTATTTAGCTACTACCGACAATGTTGTAGCTATTCAGCTACTACATAGCTATTATTTAATAGCTATAGTTTTGACTTGTTAGTGTTTTAGCTTCTAAATAGTAGCTATTTGGTGACTAACAAAAATTCAATAGCTATATAGTAGCTATTTAGTAACTAAAAAAGTAGTAGCGATGTGGTAGTGAAATAGCTACCACATAGCTACTACTTAGTAGCCAAATTGGTATGTTAGCTACTAAATCATAGCAAAAAAGTAGCTATTTAGCTACTACCAATAATGTAGTAGCTACCCGGCACCACATAGCTACTACCTAGTAGCCAAGGTTTTGGCTTGGTAGTATTTTAGCTTGTAAATAGTAGCTGTGTCGTAGCTATTTAGTAATCAACATCAATTTATTAGCTATGTAGTAGCTATGTTGCTACTATTAGTAGCTAACATCGGTGAAGCCACTTTTTACTACTACATAGTAGCTATTTAGTAGCTAAGCTTAACACATATTATACTAGTAGCTATTTAGTAGCTATGTAGTAGTTAAATAGCTACGAAGTGACAGTAGAAGCTAATTTTAGTAGCTATTTCAGGATTTTCTAGTAGTGATAGATAGGTAGATAGTCATATATATATATATATATATATATATATATATATATATTAATATAGACAGATAGATAGATAAAAAAAATTATTACACTAAAAGATGGATGATAAATATATAGATAGATAGATAAGGAGATTGGTAGATATACATAAATATATACAGATAGATAAATAGATATAAAGAAAGATAAAAATATATATGATAGATAGTCAGATAGATAAATAGAAAGATAGACAAATAGATTGATAGATAGACAAACAGATAGACATATAGAATGACAGATATATTGATTGATAGATAAACAAACATATAGATAGATAGGTAGATATATAGATAGAAAAATAAATAGATAGACATATTGATAGATAGATTAAAAGACATATTGATAAACTAATAGATAGACATTTTGAAATATTAATTGATAGAAAAATAGATAGATTGACAGACAGATAGATAGATAGTCAGATAAGCAAATAGATAGATAGATAGATAGATTTATAGATAAAATGCAAGATAGATAGATTGATAGCTAGATAATTACACTGATCAATTGATAGATTATTAGAAATACAAATAGATATATAAATAGATTGATTGAATGAAAGAAAGATAGATATATAAATGGATAGATAGATATATAAATAGATAGATAGTTAGCTAGCTAGATAAATAGATAAATATTAAAATAAGTAGACAAAAAGATATATAGATAGATAGATAGATAGATATACATATACATAGACAGAAAGATATACATATAGATAGATAGATAGATGGACAGATTGAAGGAAAAATAGATAGACAAATATATAGGCAACTAGATAAATAGATAGATAGACAGATAGACAAAAACTAAATAGATATATATATATATATATATATATATATATATATAGACAAACCAATACGAAAATAGAGCGATAGATAAATAGAAAGACAAATAAAGAGACATATAGATAATGAAAGAGACAGAAGGATAGATATATAGATAGGTAGACAGACAGATAGACATATAGATGAACAGACATAATTATATTGACAAAATATAGGCAGAGAGATAGATAGAAGACAGATAGACATAAATATAAACAAATAAATAAATATACATATAGACCATTAGAAAGAAAGATAAATAGATAGATAGAAAGATAGATAGATACGCAGTCAAATAGGCAGATATATAAACCTACAGATAGATATACAAATAGATAAACATATAGAAAGATAGACATATAAATAGATATGTGAATAGAGAGACAGATAGATCTATAGCTAGATAGATAGAAAGAAAGATAGATAGATAGACAGATAAATAAACAAATAGATAGACAAATAGAAAAATTTATAGATAGGCCTTTATAAAGATAAATAGATATATTGATATAGATACTAATTTAAATAAGCAGATAAATATATAGATAGACCGAGATAAAGATATATAGTTAGATAGTTAGATAGATAGACATACATATAGATAGATAGATAAATAGATACAAAGATAGATATACAAAAAGATTGATAGATAGACATATATAATATAGATAAATTGATAGATAGATTGATACATAGTAAATAGGCAGACATATAGATAGAGAGAAATATATATATATATATATATATAAATATATATATATATAGGTAGATAATTAGATAGATAGATAGATAGAATGATAAATAGATAAAAAGACATAGATAGATGATAGATAGATAAATAGAAAGAAAGAAAGATAGATAAATAGATAAAAAGAGAGATAGAAAGATATATATATATATATAGACAGATAGATAGATAAAAATATAGATAGATAGAAAGCTAAGCAAATTTATATACACATAGATCGAAAATTTAATAGATAGATAGATATAAATATAGATCGACAAATCGATAAAAAGATAGACATATAGTTAGAAAAATAGATAGATAGATCGATAAATTGATAAACATATAGATAAATAGAAAGATAGAAAGATAGAAAGATATATAGATAGATAGATAGACTAATAGATAGATAGATAGATATATTATTATATTGATAGATGACAAATAAATAGATAATAGATAGGTCAGATAGTTAGATAGATTGATAAATAGATAGATAGATATATATATATATATATATATATATATAGATAGATATATAGATAGACAGATTGACATATAGATAGAAAAATAGATATACATATAGATAGACATCTAGGTATATGGATAGATAGATAAATAGATAGATAGACAAATTGACTGATAGATATACATATAGATAGAAAGATAGTTAGAAAATTATAAAGACACATTGATAGATAGGTCGATAGATAGATAGATAGACATGTATATAGATTGATAGATCGATAGATAGAGGATAGATAGACATATAGTAAGATGGATAGATAGATGTATAGATAGATTGATAGATAGACAGATAGATAGACATAAAGATAGATGGATAGATAGAAAATTAGATAGATAGATAGATTGGTAGATAGATAGAAAAATACATAGTTTGATATATATTCAATTTGATTGACAGATTAATAGATATATTAATAGCCAAATTGATAATAAGTTTGATATATAGATTTATAGATAGATTTGTGGACAGATAGATAGATAGATAAATAGATAGATAGATAAATAGATAGATAGATTGATTGACTGATAGATAGATAGATCAATTGATTGATTGACTAATAGTTAGATAGATCGATAGATTAATAGAATGTTAGTTAGATAGATGGATAGACAAATAAATATACATATTTATAGACAAATCAATAGACAAATAACATAAAGAAAGAAATAAATATACATAGAAAGATATATATAGAGAGATAGATAGATAGATAGACATCACATAGATAGACAAATAGACAAATAGATAGATAAACATATACATAGAAAGATAGATAGATAGATAGATAGATAGAAATGATGATAGATAGATAGATATATACATAGAGAGATAGACATATAGATAGAGAGATAGATAAATAGATAGATAGATATATATATATATATATATATATATATATATATATATATTTAGATAGATAGAAAGATAGATAGATAGTAAGTTAAATCAATAGATAGACAAATAGACAAATAGATAGACAAATAGATAGATACATGGCTAGATATATATATTTTTGATAGTAGATGGATAGATAGATAGTTAGATAAATATATAGATAAATAGATTGAAAGATAGATTAATAGATAGATTGATAGACATATAGATTGTTTGATAGATAGATAGATTGATAGACTGATTAATATACTTTTTGAATGAAAGATAATTAGACAGATAGATAGACATAGGAATAAAAAGAAAGATAAATAGATTGATAGATAAATAGATAGATAGATAGACAGATTCATTGATTGATTGATTGATTTAAAGATATATAAATAGAAAAATAGATAAACAGATAGACAGACAGATAAACAAAAAGATACACATATAGAAAAATGAATAACTTGATAAAAAGATAGACAAACATATAAATAGATGACACACGAATAGACAAACTAATAGATAGATAGTTAGACAGATATGATGATAGATAGATAGGTAGATAGATAGAAAGATAGACATCCAAATAGACAGACATACATACATATAGATAGATACATAGATTGACAGACAAATATTTATATCGATAGATACATAGAAAGATAGATGGAAGGATAGATAGATAAATAGTCAGAAAGATATATAGATAGATATATAAACAAATAGGTAGATAGATATATAGATACCCAGAAATAAAAAGATATAGATTAATATATAAATAGATAGACAGATAGATAAATAGATAGATAGACAGATCTACAAATAGATAGATAGACAGATCTACAAATAGATAGATAGACAAAGAGATAGTTAAATAGATAGATAGATAGATTGATTGATATATAGTTAGATAGATAGAAGATAGATAGACAAATAAATAGGCAGAAATATAGCTATTCCAAATTTGATTAGCTAGGAAAATTATGTCGCTATATCAGTCACTATTTTCTGGATGAAATTAGCTAGGGAAATTCAGTCACTAAATCTGTCTATATATTCTAGTTGTAATTAGCTAACGAAATTCCTTGCTAAATGTGCCGCTAAATTTTATGCTTTTCTTTGTACAGAATTCACGTCACTATTCCGTCGCTAATCTATTACAGTTTAGCTAGGGATTGATCCGTGGCTAAATTTCCCTACCAAAATGAAGATTTTCTTGTAGTGACTATTTGTCTTTCTATCAGTCTATCTATCTTTTAATCTCTCTATTTGTTTATATATTTATCTATCTATCTAAATATCTATTTGTTTATTTATCTATCTCTCTATCTATCTATCTATTTATTTATCTATCTATATGTATATCTATTTATCTATCTATATATCAATCAATCAATTTGTGTATCGATTTGTCTATATATATATATATATATATATATATATATATATATATATATATATATATATTTTTCAATCCATCTATATATCTATCTATTTATTTATTTGACTATCTATATGTCTATGTATTTATCAATATATCTATCTATCAATCTATTTATCTATCTAACTAACTATCTATCTATTTATATATATGTCTATCAAATAATCTATCTATCTATTTGTCTATCTATCTATGTATCTATATATCTAAATATTTATCTATCAATTTATTTGTCTATCTTTATGTTGATCTATCAAAATATCATTCTATCTATATTTTCGTTTTTCTATATATCTACCTTTTTGTCTATCTTTTTATTTATCTATATATCTATCATTCTATCTATCTATCTGTCTATCTATCTGTATATATATCTATCTATCTAACAATCTAATTATCTTTCAAAATAACTATCTATCTAAATATCTATCGATATGTATAACTATATGTATATCTATCTATCTTTCTATATCTCTATCTATTTATGTACCCACCTATCTATTTATCTATTTGTCTCTCTGACTATATATTTGTCTAATCTATATGTATATCAATCTATCTATTTATTTGTCTATCTATCTATCAATCTATATATTATATCATTTATCGATCTATCTTTATATTTTGTTTCTATTTATCTGTGTATCTATCTGACTATCTATCTGTCTATTTTAATATTTATTTATCTATCCAACTATTAATCTATCTATCTATCTATCTTCCAATCTATTTATTTTCCTATCTATTATCTATATATTTATCTGTCTATTTGTCTTTCTTTATGTATATATATTGGTCTATCAACATGTCTATTTATCTATCTAGTGATCTATCTATATATGTGTCTATCTATTTGTCTAACTATGTATCTAGAAATTTATATATCTATCAACTATCTATATTTCACTCTATCTATCAAAAAATTGGTATACCTATATGTCAATCTATCTGCCTATCTATCTATTGGTCTCTTTTTCTATCTATCTATTTGTATATCTATCTATTAATATATCTATATAACTATCTATCTATTGATTTGTCAATCAATCTTACAATCTATTTTCTATCTATCTTTCTAACTATTTATATATTTATATGTCTATTTGTCTATCTATAAATTTGTCTATCAATTTGGCTATCACTCTATAAAACAATCTATCTATCTATCTAAGTATTTATATATCATCTCTCTACCTATCTTTATGTCTATCTATCTCTATATCCATCTGTATATTTATCTGTCTATCATTTTGTATATATATATGTCAATCCATTTGTCAATCTATCTATTTATATATTTATCTATATATTTATCTATCTATATTTTTATCTATCTATCTATCTATATTTCTATGTATCTGTTGATCTATCTATGTATCAATCAATCATTCTATCTATCTATCTATCTATTTATCTATCTATCAGCCTATCTATTTAATTATTTGTCTATCTATTTATTTATCTAACTATATATCGCTCTATATTTCTATCTATCTATTTGTCTATCTATCTGTCTATCTATCTGTCTATCTATCTATATATTTGTCTTTATATTTATCTATCTACCTAACTATCAATCTATTTATCTATCTATCTATTTATTAGTCAATTTATATGTATAATCATCTATCTATATACATGTTAATCTATTTGTATATATATATATCTATCTATATATCTATTTGTCTATCTATCTATATATCTATCAATCTATATATTTGTCTATCTATATGTCTTGCTATCTATCTATCTATATATCAAACTATCTATCTAAATATCATTATGTCTATCTATATATCTATCTATATGTATATCTATTTCAGTATATATCTGTCTATATATATGTCCATTTATTTATCTATCCATCTGCTATATATATCTATATCTATCTATCTATCTATCTAATTATATAACTATATATTTGTCTATCTATCTATGTATCATTATGAATACCTATCTATGTATTTATCTTCTGTCAATCTATCTTTTAATCTATCTATCTATCTATTTACCTATCTTTCTATCTAGCTATCTGTCTATCTATATATTTGTCTATCTATATGTATATAAATCTATCTATCTATTTATCTTTCTAAATATCTATCTGTTTATCTATCTATCTATTTGTCTATCTATCTGTCTCACTATTTATCTATATATTTTTTATCTATTTGTCAATCTATCCATCATCCATCTATATGTCTATCTATTTGTGTGTGTGTGTGTGTATTTCTAGATATTTGTCTATCTATATGTCAATCTAACTATCTATAAATTTGTCTTTGAATCTATAAATCTATCTGTCTGTCTATTTATGAATCTAACAATCAATCTGTTTATCTTTTTGTCTATATATTTCTCTATCTATCTATCAATCAGTTTATCTATTTGTCTATTTATCTATTTTTAAATCTATCTATTCATCTGTCTATCAATCTATCAATTTGTCTTTCAATTTGGGTACTAATCTGTTTTTTAATTTCTTTATAAATATATTTATCAATCTAATTATGTATATGTCTATCAATCTGTTTATCAAATTGATTATCTATATATCTATCTATCTATTTGTCTATTTTTATATCTATCTATTTATCTTTTTATCTATCTATCTATCTATCTATCTATATATTTGTCTATCTATTCATATATTTTTATCTTTATATCTATCTATCTATTTATCTATCTATCTATTTATCTATCTATCTATTGATCTATCTATATATGTGTCTATCAATCTCTCTAATTATCTGTCTGTTTGTCTGTCTATCTATCTCTCTATGCAACTATTTGTCTATGTATTAGTCTATATATCTTTCTATCTATTTATCTATCTATTTGTCTATTTATATTTTAATATATCTATCAAACTACATATCAATTGATATGTCTATCAAACTATCTATCGTTATGTCGATTATATCTATTTAACTAGTTATCTATCTTTCTATTTATTTTTCTATTTGTCTATCTATTTGTATATTTATCTATCTATCTATAAATCTATCTTTATTTCTATGTATCTATCTAAATGTATATCTATATGTATTTCTATCTATCTATGAATTTGTATATCTATATGTCTATTTATTTTCTTTATATGTGACAATCTATCTGTCTATCTATTTTCTTTCTATTAGTATATATATCTATCTATGTGACTCTATTTCTGTCTATCATATTTATATATTTAATTGTCTATCTATTTTTTTATCCATCTATTAATATATCTATCAATCTATTTGTTTATATTTCTGTCTATGTATCTGTCTACATATCTATCTATCTACCTGTAAATCTATTTGTCTATCTATCTATCTATATATTTAACTATCTTTCTTTCTATATATTTGTTTATTTATATGTCTATCTATCTTTCTATCTATATGAATCTCTACTTGTATAATTATATATCCATCAATCTATTTGTCTGTCAAATTATCTATTTATCTATCTATCTATAGATCTATCTATTGATGTACATATCTATATATCTATATATCTATCTCTCTATCTATTTTTCTATCTCTCTATCTATCTATCTGTATATATATTTCATAATATCTATCTATTTATCTATCTATTTATCTATCTATTTATCTATTAATCTATTTATCTATCTATTTATTTTAATAATTGTCTATCTATCTTTGTGTCTATCAATCTTTCTATCTATCTATCTATCTAATTTTTATCTATCTATGTTTCTATCTATATGTCCATCTATTTTCCGATCTATATCTATATTTATATATCTATCCATTTGTCTATATATATATCTATCTATTTGTATATCCATCTATCTATAGATTCGTCTATCTATCTGTCTAACTATCTATCAATCTATCTGCCTATCTATCTATCTATCTATCTATATATCTCTCTATCTATTTATCTATATCTATCTGTCTATCTATCTATTTATTTAGATATTTATCTGTCTATCTATCTATTTATTTAGATATCTATCTATCGTTCCATCTATTTGTCTATCAATATGTCAATCTGTTTTTCTATCTATCTATCTATCTATATATATATATCTATCTATAATATATCTGTCTGCATGTTTGTCTATCGATCTATAAATTTTTTTGTCTATCTATCTATTTATCTATTTATCTATCTATCATTCTTTAAATCAATCTATCTATCATTTTGTATATCATTCTATCTATCAATATTTTTTTTAATTTGTATATCAATCAATCAATCAATCTAATTATCAATGTCTATCAATCTATCTATCAATCTGTCAATCTATATATTTATTTATCTATTTATCTGTCTATATATATGTCTATCTATGCATCTATATTTATGTCTATCTATTGATCTATCTATTTATCTTTATATTTTTATATATATCTATATATCTATCTATCTATCGAACTATCTATATATGTGTTTATTTATTTGTCTAATTATATTTCTTTCTCTCTATCTATCTGTCAATCTATTTGTCTAACTATCTAGCTAAATATTTTTTTATCTATCTATTTATTTATCTATTTATTTATCTTTCTATTTGTTTATCTATCAATTTATCTATTTATGTATCCTTCTATCTATCAAATTATCTATCTATCAAATTATCTATCTATCTATTAAACTACCTATCTATCAATCTACCTATCTATATGTCATCTATCTATCTATCTAACTATCTATTTGTCCATATATATATATATATATATATATATATCTATCTTTCTACCAATCTATTTTTTATATATCTGTATATCATTTTATTTTATTTGTCTATCAATCTGTCTCTCTATCATTCTATTTGTATGTCTATTTATATGTCAGTATATCTCTCTATATATCTGTCTATATATCAAACTATTTAACTATTTATTTATTTATCTAAGTATTTGTCTATCTATCTATCAATCTTTCTATCTTTCTATCTTTCTATCTATCTATATGTATATCTATCTATTTGTCTATCTATTTGTGCATTCATCTATTTATCTATTTGTCTATCTATCTATCTAACTACCTATCTTTTGATATGCCTATCTATTTGTCTATTAATCTATCTATCTATCTATTTATCTATCTATATATGTTTCTACCTGTCTATCTATCTATCTATCTATTTATCTATTTATCTATCTATTTGTATATCTATCTCTCTATTTATTTATTTGTTCATCTAACTCACTATTTTAATTTATCTATTTATCTATATTTTTATCTATCTAATTTTCTATTGATTTGTAATATATATATCGATCTATATGTCTATCTATCTAAATATCTATATGTCTATCTATCTAAATATCTATATGTCTATCTATTTATTTATGTATCTATCGATCTATATATCTATTTATCTATCTATCTATTTGTCTGTCAAACTATCACTTTATTAGTCTATATAACTATCTATCTATCGAACTATCTTTTTATCCATATGTTTGTCTTTATTTCTATCTATCTAATTATCTATCAATTTGTCTATTTAGCTGTCTATCTAACTTTCTATCTATTTCTCTTTCTAGCGGTCTATCAATTTGTCTATCTATTTTTTTATCTATCTATTGGTCTATTTATGTGGCTATGTATTTCTATATCTATTTATCCATCTATCTATCAGTCTAACAATCATTCAACCTATCTATCTATTTATTTGTCTATAATTCTATATATCTATCTAAATATCTATATGTCTATCTATTTATTTATGTATCTATCGATCTATATATCTATTTATCTATCTATCTATTTGTCTGTCAAACTATCACTTTATTAGTCTATATAACTATATATCTATCGAACTATCTTTTTATCCATATGTTTGTCTTTATTTCTATCTATCTAATTATCTATCAATTTGTCTATTTAGCTGTCTATCTAACTTTCTATCTATTTCTCTTTCTAGCGGTCTATCAATTTGTCTATCTATTTTTTTATCTATCTATTGGTCTATTTATGTGGCTATGTATTTCTATATCTATTTATCCATCTATCTATCAGTCTAACAATCATTCAACCTATCTATCTATTTATTTGTCTATAATTCTATATATCTATCTATCTATTAATCAATCAATCTATCTCTCTATCAATATATCTATCAATCTATATATCAATCTAACTATCAATCTATATATCAATCTTTGTATCAATTCATCTATATATCTCTCTATTTATCTATCAATATTTCTATCAATTTACCTTTGAGTCTATTTATTTTTATCTATATCTTAATATCATCCTTTCTATCTATTTATATGTCTGTCTGTCTATTTGTCTGTCTATCTAACTATCTTTCTATTTGTGTATCTATTTATCTGTCTATATATATATATATATTTGTCTGTCTATCTATCTATTTATATATATGTCTATCTAGAAGTCTATTTAACTATCTGTCTATCTATCTCTCAATAAATCTATCTATATTTGAATTTATTTGTCTATCTATCTATCAATTTATCTATCTTTTTGTCGATTTATCTCTTTATCTATCTATTGGTCAATCTATATGTCGATCTATCTGTATCTCATTTTGTCTATCTATCTGCCTATCTATCTATTTATCAATCTATCAATCTATCTATTTGTCTATCAATCTATCAATTTATCTATCTTTCTCTCTCTCTATATCTGTCTGTCTATCTAACTTTATATTTATCTAATGATCTATCTGTCTATCTATCTATCTATCTATCTTTCCATCTATTTGTCTATCCATATGTCTATCTGTTTGTCTATCTATCAGTTTATATATTTATCTATCTAGATGTGTATTTAACTATCTGTCTATTTATCTCACAATAATACTATCTCTCTATGTATCTATTTGTCTATCGATCTATCAATTTGTCTATCTTTTTGTCGATCTATCTATCTATCTATCTATCTATTTCTCAATCTATATGTCGATCTCTCTGTATATCATTCAATCTATCTATCTGTCTATCTATCTATCTATTTGTGTATCTAGATGTCTATCTATCTATATATATATCTCTCTATCAATTAATCTATCAATATGTCTGTCTGTCTATGTATTTATCTATCTATATGCATATCTTTTTGTTTATATATCTGTCTATCAATATATGTCTATGTATCTATTTAAATATCTGTCTGTCTGCCTATCTATCTATCTATATATTTTTCTATCTCACTTTCTATTTGTTTATCAATTAGTCTTACAATATTTCTTTCAATCTATCTATTAATCTATCTATCCAACTATCTATCTATATGTCAACCATTCTATCCATCTATTTGTCTATTTGTCTATCTATCTATCTATCTATTTGTTTATCCATCTATCTATCTATTAATCTTTCTATCCATGTCTTTCTATTTGTCGATCTATATCCCTATTAATCTATATATATATCTATATATTTAACTATCTATCTATCAATATGTCTTTCTATCAGTCTATCTATCTGTCAATTTATCAGTCTATCCATTTTTCTATATATATATATATATATATATATATATAGATATATATATATATATATATATCTATATGTCTATATATCTATCAATCTATCTTTATATCTATCTATTTGTCTATCGGTCTATGTATGTATTTGTCCATCTATCTATCTATATTTTTATCTATTAATCTATCTATCTATATGTCTATCTATATATCAATCTATCTCTAACTATCAATCTATCTCTAACTATCAATCTATCTATCAATTTGTTTATCCAGCTTTTTATCTATTTGTATAACCATCTATCTATCTGTCTATTTATCTATCTTTTGGATGTTTGTCTAGTTGTCTATCTTTTTGTCAAACTTTTTATCTATCTATCTATCTTTATATGTATCTATCTATCTATCGATCTATTTATCTATCGATCTATCTATATATTTGTATATCTATCTATCTATCTATATATTTGTATATCTATCTATCTATCTAGCTATCTATTTGTCTATATATATTTGTCTATCTATCTATTTTTCTATCTATCTTTCTACCTATCTATGTATATATCTTTCTATCTATCTATTTATTAATCTGTCTATCTATCTATCTATCAATTTTTTTATCAATTTGTATATCAATCTACCTTTTAGTCTATCTTTCAATCTATCTTTCTATTTGTCTATCTATGTTTATATCTATCTATCTATCTATCCATCTATCTATCTATTTATCTATCTACCTATCTATCTATCTATCTCTTTATATATATGTTTATCAATATATATATATATATATATATATCTGTCTATCTTTCTTTCTATTTATCAATCAATCTATTTGTCTATGAATCTATCTATTAATCTTTATATCAATCAGTCTATTGATCTATCTATCTATGTATCTATATTTCTATCTATCTATCTATTAGTCAAATAATCTATATATATATAACTATCTTTCTAGCATTCTATTTGTTTATCTATTTGTATTTCTATCTATCTATCTATCTATTTAACTATCTATCTATCTATATATCAATCAATCTATCTGTCTATATATCTATCAATCAAATTTTCTATCAATACATCTATCTATTTATCTTTCAATCTATCTATGTATCTATCAATCAATCTATCTATCTATATATATATGTATATCTATTCATCTATCTATCTATCTAATAATCTATCTATCTATCAATTTGTTTATCTATCTATCTATCTATCTATCTATCTATCTTTCTATCAATCTTTTTATCAATTTGTCTACATATCTATCTATCTATCTATTTGTGTGTGTGTGTGTGTGTGTATATATATATATATATTTATTTACCTATCTTTCTGTCTTATTATTTTTTATCTATCTGTCTATCTTTCATTCTATTTATCTATCTATCTATCTATATAATATATATCTATCTATATATCTATTTATTTGTCTATCTATCTATCTATCTAGATGTTCTTCTATTTGTCTATCTATCTATCTATCTATTAATCTATGTAATAATCTATATATTTCTCTATCTATGATCATTCTATCAATCTTTCTATAATTCTATATTTCAATCTTTTTATAAATCTATATATCCATCTGTCTATTAATCTTTCTATCTATATATTATCTATTTTTATATCTTTATATCTATCCATCTATCTATCTATTTTTCTATCCATCTATCTTTCTATCTATTTATTTGTCTATCTAATAGTCTATTTATTCATCTATTTTTTTATTTATATATATCTATCTATCTATCTTTATATCAATTAATCTGTCTATCTATATGTCTAATAATATGTCTATTAAACTATCTATCCAACTATCTATCTATCTGTAAATCAATGTTTCTATATGTCTGTCTATCTATCTATCTTTTTTTCTTTCTATTTTTCTATATATTTATCAATCTATATGTCTGTCTTTCTAGCTATCTATCTTCGTAGATAACTATCTATTTATCGATTGATCAATCTATATATTTGTCTATCAATCTATCTTTCAATATGTCTATCAATCTATCTATAAATCTATCTATTAATCTGACTATCACTCTATCTATTAGTCAGCCTTTCAATTTGTGTATCAATATGTCTATTACTCTATCTATCAATTTGTCTATAAATCTATATATCAATCTATTTATTTATCAGTCTATCTATATTTCTATCCATCTGACTTTTTATTTATCTATCTATTATTTGTCTATCTATCTGACTATCAAATTGTCTATCTTTTTGACTATCTATTTGTTTAGCTATATGTATGTCTGTCTATTTATCTATTTATCTAAATATTTGTCTATATATCTATCTATCTATTTTATTTGTCTATTTGTCTATTTGTCTATTTGTTTGTTTGTCTCTATTTATGTACCTATATGTATGTCTTTCTATTTGTCTATCTATCTATAGGACAGTTTGTTTGTCTATCTATCTGTTTGTCAGTCGGTATGTCTATCTGTCTAGTTGTCTATTAGTCAGTCATTTTGTTTATCTATCTATCCGTCTATTCGTCTATCTATCTTTCAATCTACCAAACTATCATTATACGTGACTATCTATCAACCTAACTATCAGTCTTCTTGACTTTTTATCTACTTGACTAACTATCTGTATATTTGTCTGTATTAGTAATTATCTATCTATCTATTTGTCTATTTGTCAATCTCTCTAACTGTCTTTCTATTTTTTATTTTGTCTATCTATCTCTTAGTATATCTATTAGTCGGTCTATCTGATAGTTTATTAGTGTGTTAGTCTAACAGTCTATCAGTCTATTAGTATGTCTATATGTTAGTATGTTAGTCTATCAGTTTGATAATCATTTAGTCTGTCTATATGTTTTTCTATCTATGTGTATATGTGTCTATGTGTCTATCTATATATTTATCTATCTCTCTATCTCTCAATATCAATATATCTCTATCAATCTATCTCTCTATCTCTCTATCTTTTTATTTTTCTATCTCTTTTCCTCTATCACTTTATCTTGCTATATCACTATCTCTTTATCTCTTTTACTCTCTATCTATCTATTTATTTATCTTTCTATCTCTCTATCTCTCATTCTCTCTATCTCCATATCACTCTAGCTCTATATCTCTCTATTTCTATATTTTTCTATCTCTATATATCTTTATATCTTATTTCTTATCTATTTATCTCTCTATCTTCATATCTCTTTAGCTCTATATCTCTCTATTTTTATATCTTTCTATCTCTATATATATTTTATCTTTATTTATTATCTATTTATCTTTCTATCAATATATATATATATATATATATATATATATATAATCTCTCTCTCTCTCTCTGAAGCACTCTATATTTCTATCTCTCTATCTAACAACATACCTATCTACCTACCTACCTACCTAGTTGTATGTGTATCGATCTATATGTCTACCTACATATCTATCTATCTATCTGTCAATTTGTCTATCTTTCTATTTCTTTATCTGTGTTTCTATTTATCTATCTTTATGTTTCTCTATCTTTCTGTCTGTCTCACTTTCTCTCTAACTATCTCTCTATCTATCTTTCTAACACTCTTATTGTATTTCTATATATTTGTCTATCTCTCTATCTATCTCTCTAACTATAAGTCTATCTAACTATATACCTATATGTCTATCTATCTATCTATCTATATTTCTATATGTTTGTCTATCTATCTATCTATTTATATGTCTAACTATCAATCTATCTATTTGTCTATGAGTTTATCTATCTATCTATCTATTTGTTTGTCTATCTTTCAGCCTATTTATATATCTATCTATCTCTTATTTATCTCTAATCCTGTCTATCTATCTATCTATGTATCTATATATCTATCTGTCTGTCTGTCTATTATTTTTCTATCTATGTGTTTATTTGTCGATTTGTCTATCTGTCTTTCTATCTTTATGTCTATCTATATTTGTGTCTATATATCTATCTGTTTATCTATCTATCTATCTTTATATCTATCTATCTATCTATCTATGTATCTAATTATATATCTCTCAATCTATCTATCTATCTATCTTTCTATCTTTCTATCTATCTATAAGACTATCTATCTATAAATTTATCTATCTGTGTATGTGTTTATGTGTTATTTGTTTATCAATCTATATGTCACTCTGTCTGTTTATCAAATTATATATTTGTCTATATATCTATTTTTCTATCTATATATCTTTATATTTGTCTATTTTTTTATTTATCTATTTGTCAATTTTAATTTTTTGTCTATATGTCTATCTATATAAATGCCTATCTATATATCTCAATATCTATCTATATGTCTCTTATATATCTATAATATGTCTATATGTCTATATATATATATATATATATATATATATATATGTCATTTATCAATCTTTTTATCTATCTATATGTCTATATGTCTATCTATATATTTGTCTATCTATCTATCTATATATTTTTACAATCTATCTATTTATCTATCTATTTTTTTTCTATCTATTTGTATATATGTTTATTTATCTATCTATCTATCTATGTGTTTTAAACTGGCTATCTGTCTTTCTAATATTTGAGTATCTTTATATCTATCTATCTACATTTGTTTATCTGTCATTTATCTATCCGTCTATCTATTTATGTGTCTATCAATCTATCAATTTACAAATCTATGTATTTGTATATCTTTCTTTTTGTCTATCTATCTAACTATCAAACTTTATAAATACATTTATGTCTAACTATCTATATGTGTTTCTATCCATTAGTCTATTAGTCATCAGTCTATCTATCTATTTATATATATGTCTATTTGTCAATCTTTCTATCTCTTTATATATCTATATACATATCTATTTATATCTATATTTGTATATCAACATTTTTGTCTATCTATATGTCTATCTACTTATCTACCTAAATATGTATTATCTTTCTTTCTATATTTTATTTGTCTATCTATCTATTCTGTCATTTATTAATCTATTTATCTATCTATCTATCTTTCTACCTATTTATTTATCTATCTTTTTGTCTATCTTTCTAACTATCTATCTATCTTTATATATATATAATATATATATATATATATATATATATATATAAATATATCTAGCTATCTATCTATATGTCAATATGTTAATCTCTCTATCACTTATCTCTCTATCTATCTATTTGGAAATCTTTTATTTGTCTATCTGTTATCTTTTATCTACTATCTAAATGTCTATCTATCTTTATATCTGTCCATCTATCTAATAGTCTATTTGTGTTTCTATCTATCTATGTTATATGTCTGTATGTCTATCTATCTGCCTATCAGTCTTTCATATGTCAGTCAGTTAGTCTATTATTTTGCATGTCTATTAGTTTATTAGTTTGCTAGTCTATCAGTCTATCTATCTTTCATTCTGTCTGTCATTTTGTATGTCTATTTTTGTATGTGTCAATCTATCTTTCCCTCTATCTTTCTATCCTTTCTCTCTCTGTCTATAATCTCTTTATCTATCTCTCTATATCTATTTTTACCTATCTTTTTATCTTTCTACCTACTTACCAACCTACCTAGATACCAACCTACCTTGCTATCTATTTATCTATCAATTTGTCAACCTATCTATCAGTATACCTACTATCTATCAATCAATCTATCTATTTCCCTATCTCTCTATCTATCTTTTTATCTCTATCTCTCTGTATATATTATGTATATCTATCTATCTATCAATTTGATTATTTGTCTATTGTCATCCGATATGTCCTATCTATCTATCTTTTTATAAATCTATCTAGTTATTCCGCCCTATCTATCTAATTATCTATCTATTTGTCTATCTATCTATATGTCTATCTATTTGTCTATCAATGTGTCTACAATTTATCTTTCTATTTGTCTATCACTTTGTCTTTAAATCAATCAATACATACATACATATACATATATATATATATATATTTATCTGTCTATCTGTTAGTCTATCTAATTTTTTGTATGCCTATTTGTTTGTGAATCTATCTTTCTATGTTCTGTATACCTATCTGTCAGTTAGTAGGTGAGTCTATCTGTCTATTAGTTAAACCTTTGCATATCCATTTGTTTGTTATATTTCTATCTATCTTTCTGCTTGACGATATGTATGCTTGATTGTCTATATTTCTGACTATTTGGTCTGTGTGATATTTGTCTACCTGACTAATCTATCTGCTTGTGTGTTGATCTATCTATTTGTCTATCTGTTAGTCATCTTTCTGTGTGTCTGTTTTGTCTATTTTTCTATCTATCTTTCTATCTATCTTTTCTATCTATCTTTTTGTCTGTATATTAGTCTGTCTATTAGTCTATATGTCTATTTTTCACTCTATAAGTCTGTTTGTTAGCTAGTATATTAGTCATTTAGTCTGTTAGTCTATTAGATTGTCAGTCTACTAGTAAGTCAATCAATTAGTTAGTCTACCAGTCAATTAGTCAGTCAGTAATTTAGTTTGTCTATTTATTTATCTATCTATCGATGTGTCTATCTATCTTTTCATCTATATGTCTATCTTTCTATCTCAATATTTCTTTATCTCTATATCTTTCTATCTCTCTATCATTCCATCATTTATCTCTTTATCTGACTATCTATCTATCTATCTCTTTATATCTCTATCTCTATATTTCTTTATCTCACTATCTATCTATCTATCAATCTCTCTATCTCTCTATCTCTCTATCTCTTTATCTCCATTTCTTTTTATCTATATATTTCTCTTTCTTTTTGCCTCTATCTATCTATCACTTTATCTTTTATTTCTCTATCTCCCTTTCTATCTCTCTCTCTCTCTCTCTCTCTCAATCTCCTTATCTATCTCTCAATCTCTCAATCTCTTAATCTCTCTATTTCTTTCTATCTACATACCTACCTAGCTATATATCTATCTCTCTATCTACCTACATACCTATATATCTATCTTTACCTCTCTCTATTTATCACACTCCCTGTCTCTCTATCTATCCTCTATCTCTGTGTGTGTATTTCTATCTATCATTCTATCTCTCTATCTTTCAATCTATCTATCTAACTATCTATCTATCTATCTGACTATCTGTATATTTATCTATATGTATATCTGTCTATTTGTTTATCTATTAATTTGTCTATTTGTTTATCTATCAATCTTTCTGTCTATATAACTATGTATCTATATATTTTTCTATCTGAGAATCTATCAGTTTGTCTATCTATCTATCTATCTATCAGTCAATTTATCTATCTTTTTCTGTCTACTACTATCAATCTATGTGTTTATCTTATTATTCTTTATATTTTCTTGACTTTCTTTCATTCAGTTTTTGTTTGTCTATCTGTCTTTTCACCAGAGAATCTATATGCTTGACTGCCTGTGTTCCTGACTATTTGTCTGCCTGACTTTTGTATACCTAACTATCTATCTATCTTCCTATTTATCCATTTGTTTGTCTATTTTTTGTCAACATTTATGTCTGTTATTCTATTTGTCTGTTTGTTTATTAGTCTGTCTGTTAGTCTATCTATTTGTATTCAGTATGTTAGCCTATTAGTTTTTCAGTCTAGTTGGCTATTAGTTTGCAAATTTATTAGTATGTCAATCTATAACTCAGTCAATCAGTCAGCCAGTTAATGAGTTAGTTATTCAGACTATCTATCTGTCTACTATCTATTTGTCTATATGTCATTCATCTATATGTCTATTTTTTATCTAGTGTATCTCTCTTTCTCTCTATCTCTCTATCTATATGTATCTTTATCTTACTATCTCTCTATCTCACTATCTTTCTATCTTTATATCTCTCTATCTCTTTCTCTATCTATCTCTCTATATCTTTATCTATCTATCTTTATAACTCCATATCTCTCTATCTTTCAATTACTCTCTCTTTCTATCCTTATCTATCTATTTTTCATTTCTCTTTCTATCTCTCTATCACTTTTTCTATCTTTCTATCTTTATATCTATGTTCTATCTCTCTATCTTTCTATCTCCCTCTATATCTCTCAATCTCTAAATCTCAATCTATCTTTCTCTCATATTCTCTCTCTATCTCTTTATCATTCTATCTCTCATTCTATTTACCTAACTACCTACCTACCTAGCTTGTTATCTATTGATCTATCTATCTACTTGCCTATCAATCTATTTATCTTTCTGTCTCTCTATCACTCAATATTTCCCACTATATGTCTCTCTTTCAGTTTCTCTATCTTCTCTATCTATATTTATGTATATTTGACTATCTCTCTATCTCTCAATCTAACTATCTAATAATCTATCTATCTATATGACTATCTATCTATCTATCTATATGTCTATCTATCTATCAGTCTATTTATCTATCTATCTGTCTGTCTGTCTATATATTTATCTATCTATTTGTATGTCTATCTATCTATCTATTTGTCTATCTTACTATATACCTATGTGTCAATCAATCAATCTATCTATTTATCTATCTATCTATCTTTATATTTGTCTATTATCTATATGTTTATCTATATATCCATCTCACTATCTGTCAATCTATCTATCTATTTATCTATCATTCTCTCTATATCTTTTTGACTATTTTTGTATATGTATATCTATCAATATGTTTATCTATATTTCTATTATCTATCTATCTATCTATCTATTTGTATGTATGTCTAATCATCTATATGTCTATCTATCTATTTGTCTATTTGTCTATCTATTTAATTTTCTTTCTACATTTCTATCTATTTATCAATCTGTCTATTTGTTTATCTTTCAATATGTCTATCTGTCTTTTTGCCTATCTATATGTCTATCTATCTATCAATAAATTGATTTATCTGTCTATATGTCTATTTGTCTATGTGGGTATGTGTCTATCAATCAATCTATTTATCTATTTATCTATCAATCTCTATTTTTTTGTATATATCTATCTGTCTCTCTGTTAATTAATCTATCTATCTATCTATTGGACTATTTTTTAAATTTATCTATTTATTTATCTTTTATCTGTCTATCTATATATATGTCATCTGTATATCAATTTAGCTATCTATATGTCAATCTGTATATCTATCTATATGTCTATTTATATAACAACCTTTCTTTCTATATATCTATTTGTATATCTAACTATTTGTATATTTGTCTATTAGTATATCTTTATATCTCTATTTTTGTTTATCTATCTATCTTTCTATTCATCTATTTAAGTACTTATATAAATGTTTATCTACCTGACTATCTAACTATTTATCAATCTATGTGTCTTTCTAGCTATTTGTCTCTCTACTATTTGACTATCTATCAATCTATTTATCTATCAATTGTTTATCTACCTTTTTGTCTATCTATTTTTCTATTTATCTATCTATCTATATATCTATATATCTATCTATCTATTTATCTATCTCTCTGTCTATATATATATATATCTATCTAATTATTCATCTAACTATGTATTTGTGTATCTATTTATCTTTTTATTTGTCTATCTATCTATTTATTTTTGTGTCTATCTTCATATCTATCTATCTATGTATCTATCAATCTATCAATCTATAAATATATGTCTCTATATATCTATCTATCTATCCACCTAACTATATAACTCTATCTGTCTATATATTTGTCAATCTACTTATTTTCCTAAATACCTATTTGTCTATCATTCTATATTTTTATCTACCTATCTATCTATATGTAAATCTATCTATCTATCGATTTGTATATTTGTCTATATATATATATATATCTATATCTATATCTATTAGTCTATCTTTTTATCTTTTCTATCTATTTGTTTATCTATCTATCTTTCTATCAGTTTATCTATCTATTTGTCTATGTATCTATATATATATATATATATATATATATCTATTTGTATATCTATCTGTCTGTCTACTTGTGTATCTACCTATCTATCTTTTTGACTATTTATCTATCTATTAGTCTGTCAGTTTGTTAGTCTCTCAGTCTATTAGTCAATCTATATATATGTCTTTCTATCTTTCTGTTTGTCTATCAATCAATCAATCAATCTATCTGTCTATCTCTTTATCTTTCTAACTCTCTATCTCTATATAACTTTCTCTCTTTATCTATCTATCTTTTTATCTCTCTATTTCTCTATCTCTCTATGTTTCTTTTTCTTTATCTCTCTATCTATTTATTTCTATATCATTATCTCTCTATCTCTTTATTCCTCTATCTCTATATATCTTTATCTCCCTTTCTTTCTTTCTTTACTTCTCTTTCCATCTACCTCCCTATCTCTTTCTCTTCTACTTCCTTACCTACCTACCTACATACATACCTACCTAGCTATCTGTCTATTTATTTATTTGTCAACCTATCTATTTGTCAATTTGTCTATCTCTCTATTTATCGATGTGTCTATAAGTCTTTTTTTCTCTTTGTCTATCTGTCTATCTCTTATATGTATTTGTGTCTATCTCTTTATCTCTACATATCTTTTTATATATCTTTTTGACTATCTATTGATCAATCTATATGTCTATATGTCTATCTATCAAATATATGTCTATCTATTTATCTATCTATTTATCTGTCTATCTATATATCTATATGTCTATCCATCTATATGTCTATCTATCTATCAATTTATCTATATATATTCTTTCTATTTTCTATCTATCATTCTATCAATCTCTCTATCTGCCTATATATCTGTCTTTCTAAATATCTATATGTCTATTTATCGATATGTCTATCTATATATCTATCTGTCTGTCTATCTTTCTATCAATTTATCTATTCTTCTATCTATCCAGCTGTCAATTTGTCTATCTATCTATTTGTCTACCTGTCTGTCTGTCTAGATGTATAATTGTTTAACTATCTATTTATCTACTTGTCTAACTGTATATCTATCCAATTTTCTATCTATCTATAAATCTATATTTTATTTAATTATCTATGTCTAAGTGTCTAGCAATCAAACTATCTATTTGTATATTAGTCTAACTCTATATTTGTCTATATATATATATATATATATCTGCCTATATGTCTACCTATCTATCTATCTATTTATCTACTTGTCTAACTGTATATCTATCCAATTTTCTATCTATCTATAAATCTATATTTTATTTAATTATCTATGTTTAAGTGTCTAGCAATCAAACTATCTATTTGTATATTAGTCTAACTCTATATTTGTCTATATATATATATATCTGCCTATATGTCTACCTATCTATCTATCTATTTATCTATCTATCTATTTATATATTTATTTTTTGTCAATCTTCCTATCTATCTACATGCATATCTATCTATATGACTATTTTTATTTCTGTCTCCCTTTCTATATGTCTATCTATATATATGTATATATATATATCTATCTATCTATATATCTATCTATATAAATGAGTATCTTTCTATCTTTATATCTATCTATATGTCTATCTATCTATTAGTCTATTTGACTAGATGTATATTATTTTCTATCTATTTATCTTTATTTCTATTTCTCTATCTATCTTTTTGTATATATGTTATCTACTTATCTATCTAACTTTCTATCAAGTATCTATTTGACTCTCTATCTATCTGTCTATCTAATTTTCTTTCTATATTTCTATTTGTCTATTTGTTTATATGTCAATCTGTATATATGTGTATCTATTTATCTATCTTTTTGTTTGTCTATCTATCTATCAGTCAATCAGTTTTTCAGTGTTTTTGTCTGTCGGTCTGTTATTATATTAGTCTGTTGGTATATTACCTACCTATTTGTCTTTTTATTTATTAATTTTTCTATCTATCTATCTATCTATTAGTATATCTATCTTTATCTCTATCCCTTTATATCTTTATAACTTTATCTACCTAACAATATATCTCTATATTTCACTATTTCTCTATCTCTCTATCTCTTTTTCTCACTATCTCTCTACCTCTCTACCTATAAACCTCTCTATCTTTCTATATCTCTATCTTTCTATATCTCTCTCTTTCTAACTAATTACCTACATACCTAGCCACCTACATACTTATCTATCTATCAATCTATATATTTGTGTACTTGTATATCTATTAATTTTCTATCTATGTATCTTTTTATCTATCTATTAGTATCTCTATCCCTCTTTGTGTCTCTCTATCTGTCTTTCTGTCTCTTCGTGAGAATTTTTGCAATCTCTCATTCTCTCTATCTCTCTATCTGTCTATCTAACTAGCTGTTTATCTATTTATCAGTGAATCAATCTTTCTATATCTCTATCTATCTATCTATCTATCTATTAGTCTGTCTATATATCCATCTATCTATCTATCTATCTATATGTCTTTCTTTTTATCTATCTATCTGTCTATCTATCTATATATCTAACTATTTATTTATCTTTCTATCTATCTTTCAGATATCTATCTATTTATCTATAAGTATATCTATCTATCTGTATATCTAAAATATTTCAATAATTATATCTATCTATTTGTCTATATGTCTATCTATCTATATGTCTATCTATCTATCTATCTAACTATTTATATGTTCAGATGTCTTTCTATCTATATATCTATCTGTTTATTTGTCTAATTGTCTATATATTTGTTTATCGATCAATAAATCTACCTGATTATATTTCAAATTTCCATATATCTATTTTTCTATCAATCTATCTATTTATCCCTCTATCACTCGAACTCGATATATATATATATATATATATGACAATCTATCAATCTATCTATTGATCTATTATTGACTTGTCTA
>JAREIK010003448.1:439653-606213 GCA_029783825.1 Sapria himalayana
AATCATGGCTCTTCATCCCAAAAAACTTAAACTTTTGCATGTCCACACATTGAGCCAAATTTGATGCATATCCATCTGGGTATCTTAGATTTTTAACCCATTCACATAACACTATTTTCCGATCTTATCAAGCATGTGCAAGCTTTAGGGTACTTGGTCATTCCCTCTGCTTTCTCCAACTCCGGGCATCTATAGTACTCTTCAACTCCTGTAGACTTAGAGGTGTCTTTAGTTTTGCCCGGCACATTCATAACTATGTTAAACACGTTATCAAAGATATTTTTCAATGTGCATGACATCTAAGTTATGTCGAATGAGTAACGTACTTCAATATGGCAAATCCCAAAAGATGCACTCTTCTTCCATCCGTGAGCTTTACATATTGGATCATAATATCAGAGGCTCCAACTTCAGTTACCTTTTTCAATCCAAGGTTAGTAATTAGGTGTAAATTTTATTTCCACTCAATATAGGGTGTCGTGCTGTTACCATCATATTTTTACGAAAAACATATATATTCCTTTGAAATATGTGGTCTGCATGTAAAAACATACGGTGGGTGTCAAACCAAGATTTTTTTCCACTCTTTGAAAGTGTGAATGCCTCTGAGTGACCCATGCAATACAGACATGCCAATCGACCAGCTGTGCTCCACCCTGACAACATTGCATAACCAGGGAAGTCACTGATGGTCCACATTAATGCTCTTAACTGGAAATTTTGTTTCGTTGAAATGTCATATGCTAAAATTCCAACATCCCATAACTCTTTCAACTCGCTATAAGTGGTTGCAAAAAAACATCTAGCTTCTGTTTTGGATTCCTAGGACCCGGTACTAGCACAGTTAGAAACATAGATGTCTTTTTCATACACAACCATGGCGGTAAATTATAAACCGTTAAAATCACCAGCCATGATGAATATTATTGTCCTGACTGCCCAAATGGTTGGAACCCATCAGTACATAGCCCTAGTCTCACATTTCTATTCTCAACTGCAAAATTGGGGTGTACTATATTGAAATGCTTCCAAGCAATGGAATCAGAGCAATGCTGCATTTCTCCTTCTACAACCTCGTGCTCCGCATGCCACCTCATATCATAAATGGTAGCCTTCGAAGCATACATTAGTAGTCGAGGAGACAAAGGAAAGTAGTACATTTTCTTGTAGGGTACATTTGTTTTTCTTCTTGTATTTTTTTCTGCTCGAGTCGGTCTCTTGTATCATTGATGGCCACAAATCTTACAAATTGTGAGGTCAACGTCTTCTCCCCAAAACAACATACAACCATTGTTACAACAATGGATCTTCTCAACTGGTAAGCCTAAACCTCTAACCAACCTTTTAGTGCTGTAAAGTTCTCGATCAATGATTCTCATCTGGTGCAACCTTTTTTATCAATTGAGCAATATCATCAAACTCCCTTTGAGACATGTGGTGTTCTGCCTTCATATTCAACATTCTAGCAACCAATGATAGCTGTGAATGTCTTTGGCAACCAGGCCATAATTCTTTATTCACACTTAGCATGTCAAAAAACTTTGTGATTCTGGGTTGGGAGGTTCATCTGATATTTCATTAGGATTGAAATCAGCCCGGCGGCATCCATAACCATACTATGGTATGCATTTTCAATTGTCTCATGCTAGTTGGGCATCACCAAATTTTGAATTGAATTTTTCCAATTCCCATGTCTTGCCCAAACATAATACCTGGTATAAAGCCATTCTTCATTAAGTGATACTTTACAGTATCAATTTGATGATAACTACGGTTTCAGCACTTCGTATGTGTACATGGACACTTTATCTTATTACCATCCATCCATTCGGGTTTACTACATGCGAATTCTATAAATTCCACCAAACCAACCAAAAACTCGGGTTTAAGAGACCATTTATGAGCCTAGAATACATCCAACTTCGATTTGAAGCCATTTTAAATGTTGAGCTTGCAATTGTAGACAACATGAGGGAATAAGAAAAAATTATGTCATTGAACTTCTTAAATGCTTGGCCTACAAACAAAACAAAAACCCAAACACAAAGAAATTATTAAAAAAACAAAAACCCAGGGTTATGATTATGTGAATGAAAAATATACAAGAAAAATAAAAGGAAAAGAAAAACAAATCACTACAAAAAGATAAAATACTTGTTCTACATTTATGGTTTTGCATATTTCTCCCTAAATTCACTTCATTATAAATAGCACTCAATTATTTTCCAAAAAAAAACCATAACTTGAATTTTAGAGAAACCTTTTGGCAATGGAGAGATGAATACAACTCAGAAAAAGATGAAAGTCAGAAGGAAAAACAAATATGTGTTTCTATTTCTAGCATAAAGGAAAATGAATCATGTATTTGAACCAAAAAAATGGATAGACATAAAAAACAGAAAATCATGTTAAATTTTGTTTGTTTCAAATGGAAAAGAAAACTATCCACTCGTAAAAGTAGTGTCCAGAGGGGAAAATATGAAGAAGAAAACGATACAAAAAGATCTGATCCTACGATAGCACCAACAATACAAAACTAGATCAGAAATTAATAGTGAAAACATCAAAAGCAGGTAAATCCGAAGGAAATCAAAGGTTGGAGATAGAGCATACATGATCTACAGCACAAAGTAAGGTCGAAAGATGCAAAAACAATGGCGAAAACCTTAAACCCATAATGATTTACCTCAAATTGGTGTTGAAGTTGAGAAGATAATAAAGGAAGGACCCGGTGGGTCTCCCAACAAGGAAGAAAGAGAGGGGTTGGTTGGTTGGTTAGGGTGATGGGTAGAAAGAGAATATAGGGTATTCTAATAAAAAATTAAAATCGAAAAGTGATATTAAATAATAATAAATTATTTTAATTTCCTAGTATAAGTGGGAATAAAGTACTACAGTACTTAGAGAAGGAAAGGTGAGGAAAGGAAATTACTCACAGAGAAATTACTAACAGAGAAAATTTGTGTTTTACAAAGTAGTCTATACTTTTAAATTAAAATTATTAATTAAATCTGATTTATAAATTATCTCTTTCAAGAGACCCAAAAAAGTCAAAATCTTATTTCGATAAAATAAAAAAATAAAAAAGTGAGAAAATATAAGAATAATAGAATAAATAAAATGGAAGGAAGAATCAAATGTGATTATTGGATGTAATTAAACATTCTTTGTTATCTCTTTATAAAGTATTTTTTTTTATTATAATATTTTTATAATTGAATTGTACCTTTTAGATAATTTAATAATAATAAATTATTTAAGTATTAGTTACTTTTTCAAATTTTTATAAAGTGCTTTTTATATAATTAGTAAAGACGTGATATTGATAAAGATTTTTTTATCTAATAAAAGTCAAGAAATTCTTATAATTTTAGAAACAAGTGACATGTACAAAAAAAAAAAAAAACATGCAAATGGAATAGTAAACTTTTGACAAGACGTAAATGTCCCTCATCTCTTCTTCTATCTTAAGTCACGGACGAGAGAAAATAAAAATTCTATCATCTCTTTTACTTTAACCCATTATTTTCATTCAAAGGGAGAGAAAAACTTCCCAAATCATAAAACCCTAAAATTATTTTATCTTTAAATGTCAAAAACTCTAAAATCTTAAAATCATTTGAAAATGAAGGATTAATTAAATTTGGAAAACAAAGTTATATTAGAGAAGAATGTGTTACCCTCAAACAGATTGGTCGGACCATCGACCAATTACCTTTTTGCTTTCGTTTCATTTGGTTGACAATCGGTTCGGTTCCTAAGCCTGAATCAATAACTTTTTTAGTTCAGTCACTGGTCTGATTTTAAATATTGATATTTTAAAAAATACCATCGAACATGTAGTGTATGTGAGATGGTTGAGGTATCTCTAAACTTAACTCAGATGGCTTTTAGTGTGATTATTTGAATCCATAGCCTGGTTCTTTTTGTTCTAACTTATCCAACTTAAATGTTTGGCTCACATCGAGCCACATGTCTGTAATTTGCTCGAGTCTATTTTCACCCTGAAACAATTTATTCCGTCCCGCTTGAAGCTCAAATTATTTTAAATTAAATTTACTTAAATTATTTTCCAAAAACAAGATTTTTTCCTCAAAAATCCTATTTTTTGATGTCCACCCAGGCACTTGTCCCCAAAAATCGTAAAAATTCTACACTATCTAGAATTCAATGGAATTTTTTTGGGGTAACTGGATTTCATAAGAGAATCAAACGGTGAGATCCATTTCGTCATCCGAGATATAAAAAATTTTCAGGTTTGCAATTTGTACTATCACGACAATTTATTATTTGGCCTTTTTTAGTAAATTTTCAAATTTTTCCAGGATTTACAACTTAAATATTTTAGTTTATAAAATTTATTATAAAATGTAAAATTAAATAAGCATACTAATTCTAATTACTATATTAAGCTTGATTTGTTAGTACAATAATTTAATATTTATATTTGCCAAACAATTAAATATTATATTTTATAGTTGAATTTATCATTTAATTAAATATTAATTTTAAATTTATAACACTTTTAAAATTATAATTCAATATATGAAAATTGACTTAATTTTAAATTTTTCTATAATTGATATTTTTTTTTAGAAAGTTATATAAATGTGACGCCTCAAACCCGGGGTCCGTTGACTACCTGTCAACCCGCGGAAACACTCTGAAAATCGGGTGACCCATTTCTCACGAAAATTGGGCAGAGTCTCCTTTGTACGGGGAGCTCTACCCAAATACAACACATGTATCAACATATCCCAAACAGTCCAATCTAATCACAACATGAGTAAACGGTCACTTGGACCCATAACAATACAATATACATGCCAACTCTGACTGTCTCGGAATTCTACGAAATTTTACGTGCTAGCTAGATTTCACGAGATGATTCCAAAGGTGAAATCTATTTCATCATTCAGATCTAGAAATAAATTACGGATTTTTAACCGAAATTAACAATTTTGTAATCGAAATTACGATTTTGCCCTTTTCCACATTGAAATTTCTTGGGTCTTACAATAGATATTTTAAAAAGTTGAATCCAAATTCATAATTCGAGAGAAGTTACAATTTTGAATTACATTTAAAAGTTATAAATCTTTTTTTGAAAATGAATCCAAACATATTTTTAAAATTTTTATGACCGAATTTTGAAAAATTTACAAATTTAGCTACTATCAACAATATATTAGCTATTCAGCTACTATAGAGCTACTACTAGTAGCCAAGTTAATATGTTAGCTACTAAATAGTAGTTAAATCGTAGCTATTTAGCTACTACCAACAATGTAGTGGCTATTTAGCTACTACGGAACTACTACTTAGTAGCAACGGTTTTGGCTTAATAGTATTTCAACTGTTAAATAGAAGTCTTCAGCTACTACATAGCTACTACTTAGTAGCTAAATTAGTATGTTAGCTATTAAGTAGTAGCTATATAGTGGCTATTTAGCTACTACCGACAATGTTGTAGCTATTCAGCTACTACATAGCTATTATTTAATAGCTATAGTTTTGACTTGTTAGTGTTTTAGCTTCTAAATAGTAGCTATTTGGTGACTAACAAAAATTCAATAGCTATATAGTAGCTATTTAGTAACTAAAAAAGTAGTAGCGATGTGGTAGTGAAATAGCTACCACATAGCTACTACTTAGTAGCCAAATTGGTATGTTAGCTACTAAATCGTAGCAAAAAAGTAGCTATTTAGCTACTACCAATAATGTAGTAGCTACCCGGCACCACATAGCTACTACCTAGTAGCCAAGGTTTTGCTTGGTAGTATTTTAGCTTGTAAATAGTAGCTGTGTCGTAGCTATTTAGCAATTAACATCAATTTATTAGCTATGTAGTAGCTATGTAGCTACTATTAGTAGCTAACATCGGTGAAGCCACTTTTTACTACTACATAGTAGCTATTTAGTAGCTAAGCTTAACACCTATTATACTAGTAGCTATTTAGTAGCTATGTAGTAGTTAAATAGCTACGAAGTGATAGTAGAAGCTAATTTTAGTAGCTATTTCAGGATTTTCTAGTAGTGATAGATAGGTAGATAGTCATATATATATATATATATATATATATATATATATAATATAGACAGATAATATAAAAAATTATTACACTAAAAGATGGATAATAAATATATAGATAGATAGATAAGGAGATAGGTAGATATACATAAAGATATACAGATAGATAAATAGATATAAGAAAGATAAAAATATATATGATAGATAGTCAGATAGATAAATAGAAAGATAGACAAATAGATTGATAGATAGACAAACAGATAGACATATAGAATGACAGATATATTGATTGATAGATAAACACATATAGATAGATAGGTAGATATATAGATAGAAAAATAAATAGATAGACAGATTGATAGATAGATTAAAAGACATATTGATAAACTAATTGATAGACATTTTGAAATATTAATTGATAGAAAAATAGATAGATTGACAGACAGATAGATAGATAGTCAGATAAGCAAATAGATAGATAGATAGATAGATTTATAGATAAAATGTAAGATAGATAGATTGATAGCTAGATAATTACACTGATCAATTGATAGATTATTAGACATACAAATAGATATATAAATAGATTGATTGAATGAAAGAAAGATAGATATATAAATGGATAGATAGATATATAAATAGATAGATAGTTAGCTAGCTAGATAAATAGATAAATATTAAAATAAGTAGACAAAAAGATAGATAGATAGATAGATAGATAGATTACATATACATAGACAGAAAGATATACATATAGATAGATAGATAGATGGACAGATTGAAGGAAAAATAGATAGACAAATATAGCAACTAGATAAACAGATAGATAGACAGATAGACAAAAACTAAATAGATATATATATATATATATATATATATATAGACAAACCAATACGAAAATAGAGCGATAGATAAATAGAAAGACAAATAAAGAGACATATAGATAATGAAAGAGACAGAAGGATAGATATATAGATAGGTAGACAGACAGATAGACATATAGATGAACAGACATAATTATATTGACAAAATATAGGCAGAGAGATAGATAGAAGACAGATAGACATAAATATAAACAAATAAATAAATATACATATAGACCATTAGAAAGAAAGATAAATAGATAGATAGAAAGATAGATAGATACGCAGTCAAATAGGCAGATATATAAACCTACAGATAGATATACAAATAGATAAACATATAGAAAGATAGACATATAAATAGATATGTGAATAGAGAGACAGATAGATCTATAGCTAGATAGATAGAAAGAAAGATAGATAGATAGACAGATAAATAAACAAATAGATAGACAAATAGAAAAATTTATAGATAGGCCTTTATAAAGATAAATAGATATATTGATATAGATACTAATTTAAATAAGCAGATAAATATATAGATAGACCGAGATAAAGATATATAGTTAGATAGTTAGATAGATAGACATACATATAGATAGATAGATAAATAGATACAAAGATAGATATACAAAAAGATTGATAGATAGACATATATAATATAGATAAATTGATAGATAGATTGATACATAGTAAATAGGCAGACATATAGATAGAGAGAAATATATATATATATATAAATATATATATATAGGTAGATAATTAGATAGATAGATAGATAGAATGATAAATAGATAAAAAGACATAGATAGATGATAGATAGATAAATAGAAAGAAAGAAAGATAGATAAATAGATAAAAAGAGAGATAGAAAGATATATATATATATATAGACAGATAGATAGATAAAATATAGATAGATAGAAAGCTAAGCAAATTATATACACATAGATCGAAAATTTAATAGATAGATAGATATAAATATAGATCGACAAATCGATAAAAAGATAGACATATAGTTAGAAAAATAGATAGATAGATCGATAAATTGATAAACATATAGATAAATAGAAAGATAGAAAGATAGAAAGATATATAGATAGATAGATAGACTAATAGATAGATAGATAGATATATTATTATATTGATAGATGACAAATAAATAGATAATAGATAGGTCAGATAGTTAGATAGATTGATAAATAGATAGATAGATAGATATATATATATATATATATATATATAGATAGATATATAGATAGACAGATTGACATATAGATAGAAAAATAGATATACATATAGATAGACATCTAGGTATATGGATAGATAGATAAATAGATAGATAGACAAATTGACTGATAGATATACATATAGATAGAAAGATAGTTAGAAAATTATAAAGACACATTGATAGATAGGTCGATAGATAGATAGATAGACATGTATATAGATTGATAGATCGATAGATAGAGGATAGATAGACATATAGTAAGATGGATAGATAGATGTATAGATAGATTGATAGATAGACAGATAGATAGACATAAAGATAGATGGATAGATAGAAAATTAGATAGATAGATAGATTGGTAGATAGATAGAAAAATACATAGTTTGATATATATTCAATTTGATTGACAGATTAATAGATATATTAATAGCCAAATTGATAATAAGTTTGATATATAGATTTATAGATAGATTTGTGGACAGATAGATAGATAGATAAATAGATAGATAGATAAATAGATAGATAGATTGATTGACTGATAGATAGATAGATCAATTGATTGATTGACTAATAGTTAGATAGATCGATAGATTAATAGAATGTTAGTTAGATAGATGGATAGACAAATAAATATACATATTTATAGACAAATCAATAGACAAATAACATAAAGAAAGAAATAAATATACATAGAAAGATATATAGAGAGATAGATAGATAGATAGACATCACATAGATAGACAAATAGACAAATAGATAGATAAACATATACATAGAAATAGATAGATAGATAGATAGATAGAAATGATGATAGATAGATAGATATAAACATAGAGAGTAGACATATAGATAGAGAGATAGATAAATAGATAGATAGATAATATATATATATATATATATATATATATATTATTTAGATAGATAGAAAGATAGATAGCTAGTAAGTTAAATCAATAGATAGACAAATAGACAAATAGATAGACAAATAGATAGATACATGGCTAGATATATATATTTTTGATAGTAGATGGATAGATAGATAGTTAGATAAATATATAGATAAATAGATTGAAAGATAGATTAATAGATAGATTGATAGGACATATAGATTGTTTGATAGATAGATAGATTGATAGACTGATTAATATACTTTTTGAATGAAAGATAATTAGACAGATAGATAGACATAGGAATAAAAGAAAGATAAATAGATTGATAGATAAATAGATAGATAGATAGACAGATTCATTGATTGATTGATTGATTTAAAGATATATAAATAGAAAAATAGATAAACAGATAGACAGACAGATAAACAAAAAGATACACATATAGAAAAATGAATAACTTGATAAAAAGATAGACAAACATATAAATAGATGACACACGAATAGACAAACTAATAGATAGATAGTTAGACAGATATGATGATAGATAGATAGGTAGATAGATAGAAAGATAGACATCCAAATAGACAGACATACATACATATAGATAGATACATAGATTGACAGACAAATATTTATATCGATAGATACATAGAAAGATAGATGGAAGGATAGATAGATAAATAGTCAGGAAAGATATATAGATAGATATATAAACAAATAGGTAGATAGATATATATACCCAGAAATAAAAGATATAGATTAATATATAAATAGATAGACAGATAGATAAATAGATAGATAGACAGATCTACAAATAGATAGATAGACAGATCTACAATAGATAGATAGACAAAGAGATAGTTAATAGATAGATAGATAGATTGATTGATATATAGTTAGATAGATAGAAGATAGATAGACAAATAAATAGGCAGAAATATAGCTATTCCAAATTTGATTAGCTAGGAAAATTATGTCGCTATATCAGTCACTATTTTCTGGATGAAATTAGCTAGGGAAATTCAGTCACTAAATCTGTCTATATATTCTAGTTGTAATTAGCTAACGAAATTCCTTGCTAAATGTGCCGCTAAATTTTATGCTTTTCTTTGTACAGAATTCACGTCACTATTCCGTCGCTAATCTATTACAGTTTAGCTAGGGATTGATCCGTGGCTAAATTTCCCTACCAAAATGAAGATTTTCTTGTAGTGACTATTTGTCTTTCTATCAGTCTATCTATCTTTTAATCTCTCTATTTGTTTATATATTTATCTATCTATCTAAATATCTATTTGTTTATTATCTATCTCTCTATCTATCTATCTATTTATTTATCTATCTATATGTATATCTATTTATCTATCTATATATCAATCAATCAATTTGTGTATCGATTTGTCTATATATATATATATATATATATATATATATATATATATATATATATATATTTTTCAATCCATCTATATAACTATCTATTTATTTATTTGACTATCTATATGTCTATGTATTTATCAATATATCTATCTATCAATCTATTTATCTATCTAACTAACTATCTATCTATTTATATATATGTCTATCAAATAATCTATCTATCTATTTGTCTATCTATCTATGTATCTATATATCTAAATATTTATCTATCAATTTATTTGTCTATCTTTATGTTGATCTATCAAAATATCATTCTATCTATATTTTCGTTTTTCTATATATCTACCTTTTTGTCTATCTTTTATTTATCTATATATCTATCATTCTATCTATCTATCTGTCTATCTATCTGTATATATATCTATCTATCTAACAATCTAATTATCTTTCAAAATAACTATCTATCTAAATATCTATCGATATGTATAACTATATGTATATCTATCTATCTTTCTATATCTCTATCTATTTATGTACCCACCTATCTATTTATCTATTTGTCTCTCTGACTATATATTTGTCTAATCTATATGTATATCAATCTATCTATTTATTTGTCTATCTATCTATCAATCTATATATTATATCATTTATCGATCTATCTTTATATTTTGTTTCTATTTATCTGTGTATCTATCTGACTATCTATCTGTCTATTTTAATATTTATTTATCTATCCAACTATTAATCTATCTATCTATCTATCTTCCAATCTATTTATTTTCCTATCTATTATCTATATATTTATCTGTCTATTTGTCTTTCTTTATGTATATATATTGGTCTATCAACATGTCTATTTATCTATCTAGTGATCTATCTATATATGTGTCTATCTATTTGTCTAACTATGTATCTAGAAATTTATATATCTATCAACTATCTATATTTCACTCTATCTATCAAAAAATTGGTATACCTATATGTCAATCTATCTGCCTATCTATCTATTGGTCTCTTTTTCTATCTATCTATTTGTATATCTATCTATTAATATATCTATATAACTATCTATCTATTGATTTGTCAATCAATCTTACAATCTATTTTCTATCTATCTTTCTAACTATTTATATATTTATATGTCTATTTGTCTATCTATAAATTTGTCTATCAATTTGGCTATCACTCTATAAAACAATCTATCTATCTATCTAAGTATTTATATATCATCTCTCTACCTATCTTTATGTCTATCTATCTCTATATCCATCTGTATATTTATCTGTCTATCATTTTGTATATATATGTCAATCCATTTGTCAATCTATCTATTTATATATTTATCTATATATTTATCTATCTATATTTTTATCTATCTATCTATCTATATTTCTATGTATCTGTTGATCTATCTATGTATCAATCAATCATTCTATCTATCTATCTATCTATTTATCTATCTATCAGCCTATCTATTTAATTATTTGTCTATCTATTTATTTATCTAACTATATATCGCTCTATATTTCTATCTATCTATTTGTCTATCTATCTGTCTATCTATCTGTCTATCTATCTATATATTTGTCTTTATATTTATCTATCTACCTAACTATCAATCTATTTATCTATCTATCTATTTATTAGTCAATTTATATGTATAATCATCTATCTATATACATGTTAATCTATTTGTATATATATATATCTATCTATATATCTATTTGTCTATCTATCTATATATCTATCAATCTATATATTTGTCTATCTATATGTCTTGCTATCTATCTATCTATATATCAAACTATCTATCTAAATATCATTATGTCTATCTATATATCTATCTATATGTATATCTATTTCAGTATATATCTGTCTATATATATGTCCATTTATTTATCTATCCATCTGCTATATATATCTATATCTATCTATCTATCTATCTAATTATATAACTATATATTTGTCTATCTATCTATGTATCATTATGAATACCTATCTATGTATTTATCTTCTGTCAATCTATCTTTTAATCTATCTATCTATCTATTTACCTATCTTTCTATCTAGCTATCTGTCTATCTATATATTTGTCTATCTATATGTATATAAATCTATCTATCTATTTATCTTTCTAAATATCTATCTGTTTATCTATCTATCTATTTGTCTATCTATCTGTCTCACTATTTATCTATATATTTTTTTATCTATTTGTCAATCTATCCATCATCCATCTATATGTCTATCTATTTGTGTGTGTGTGTGTGTATTTCTAGATATTTGTCTATCTATATGTCAATCTAACTATCTATAAATTTGTCTTTGAATCTATAAATCTATCTGTCTGTCTATTTATGAATCTAACAATCAATCTGTTTATCTTTTGTCTATATATTTCTCTATCTATCTATCAATCAGTTTATCTATTTGTCTATTTATCTATTTTTAAATCTATCTATTCATCTGTCTATCAATCTATCAATTTGTCTTTCAATTTGGGTACTAATCTGTTTTTTAATTTCTTTATAAATATATTTATCAATCTAATTATGTATATGTCTATCAATCTGTTTATCAAATTGATTATGTATATATCTATCTATCTATTTGTCTATTTTTATATCTATCTATTTATCTTTTTATCTATCTATCTATCTATCTATCTATATATTTGTCTATCTATTCATATATTTTTATCTTTATATCTATCTATCTATTTATCTATCTATCTATTTATCTATCTATCTATTGATCTATCTATATATGTGTCTATCAATCTCTCTAATTATCTGTCTGTTTGTCTGTCTATCTATCTCTCTATGCAACTATTTGTCTATGTATTAGTCTATATATCTTTCTATCTATTTATCTATCTATTTGTCTATTTATATTTTAATATATCTATCAAACTACATATCAATTGATATGTCTATCAAACTATCTATCGTTATGTCGATTATATCTATTTAACTAGTTATCTATCTTTCTATTTATTTTTCTATTTGTCTATCTATTTGTATATTTATCTATCTATCTATAAATCTATCTTTATTTCTATGTATCTATCTAAATGTATATCTATATGTATTTCTATCTATCTATGAATTTGTATATCTATATGTCTATTTATTTTCTTTATATGTGACAATCTATCTGTCTATCTATTTTCTTTCTATTAGTATATATATCTATCTATGTGACTCTATTTCTGTCTATCATATTTATATATTTAATTGTCTATCTATTTTTTTATCCATCTATTAATATATCTATCAATCTATTTGTTTATATTTCTGTCTATGTATCTGTCTACATATCTATCTATCTACCTGTAAATCTATTTGTCTATCTATCTATCTATATATTTAACTATCTTTCTTTCTATATATTTGTTTATTTATATGTCTATCTATCTTTCTATCTATATGAATCTCTACTTGTATAATTATATATCCATCAATCTATTTGTCTGTCAAATTATCTATTTATCTATCTATCTATAGATCTATCTATTGATGTACATATCTATATATCTATATATCTATCTCTCTATCTATTTTTCTATCTCTCTATCTATCTATCTGTATATATATATTTCATAATATCTATCTATTTATCTATCTATTTATCTATCTATTTATCTATTAATCTATTTATCTATCTATTTATTTTAATAATTGTCTATCTATCTTTGTGTCTATCAATCTTTCTATCTATCTATCTATCTAATTTTTATCTATCTATGTTTCTATCTATATGTCCATCTATTTTCCGATCTATATCTATATTTATATATCTATCCATTTGTCTATATATATATCTATCTATTTGTATATCCATCTATCTATAGATTCGTCTATCTATCTGTCTAACTATCTATCAATCTATCTGCCTATCTATCTATCTATCTATCTATATATCTCTCTATCTATTTATCTATATCTATCTGTCTATCTATCTATTTATTTAGATATTTATCTGTCTATCTATCTATTTATTTAGATATCTATCTATCGTTCCATCTATTTGTCTATCAATATGTCAATCTGTTTTTCTATCTATCTATCTATCTATATATATATATCTATCTATAATATATCTGTCTGCATGTTTGTCTATCGATCTATAAATTTTTTTGTCTATCTATCTATTTATCTATTTATCTATCTATCATTCTTTAAATCAATCTATCTATCATTTTGTATATCATTCTATCTATCAATATTTTTTTAATTTGTATATCAATCAATCAATCAATCTAATTATCAATGTCTATCAATCTATCTATCAATCTGTCAATCTATATATTTATTTATCTATTTATCTGTCTATATATATGTCTATCTATGCATCTATATTTATGTCTATCTATTGATCTATCTATTTATCTTTATATTTTTATATATATCTATATATCTATCTATCTATCGAACTATCTATATATGTGTTTATTTATTTGTCTAATTATATTTCTTTCTCTCTATCTATCTGTCAATCTATTTGTCTAACTATCTAGCTAAATATTTTTTTATCTATCTATTTATTTATCTATTTATTTATCTTTCTATTTGTTTATCTATCAATTTATCTATTTATGTATCCTTCTATCTATCAAATTATCTATCTATCAAATTATCTATCTATCTATTAAACTACCTATCTATCAATCTACCTATCTATATGTCATCTATCTATCTATCTAACTATCTATTTGTCCATATATATATATATATATATATATATCTATCTTTCTACCAATCTATTTTTTATATATCTGTATATCATTTTATTTTATTTGTCTATCAATCTGTCTCTCTATCATTCTATTTGTATGTCTATTTATATGTCAGTATATCTCTCTATATATCTGTCTATATATCAAACTATTTAACTATTTATTTATTTATCTAAGTATTTGTCTATCTATCTATCAATCTTTCTATCTTTCTATCTTTCTATCTATCTATATGTATATCTATCTATTTGTCTATCTATTTGTGCATTCATCTATTTATCTATTTGTCTATCTATCTATCTAACTACCTATCTTTTGATATGCCTATCTATTTGTCTATTAATCTATCTATCTATCTATTTATCTATCTATATATGTTTCTACCTGTCTATCTATCTATCTATCTATTTATCTATTTATCTATCTATTTGTATATCTATCTCTCTATTTATTTATTTGTTCATCTAACTCACTATTTTTAATTTATCTATTTATCTATATTTTTATCTATCTAATTTTCTATTGATTTGTAATATATATATCGATCTATATGTCTATCTATCTAAATATCTATATGTCTATCTATCTAAATATCTATATGTCTATCTATTTATTTATGTATCTATCGATCTATATATCTATTTATCTATCTATCTATTTGTCTGTCAAACTATCACTTTATTAGTCTATATAACTATCTATCTATCGAACTATCTTTTTATCCATATGTTTGTCTTTATTTCTATCTATCTAATTATCTATCAATTTGTCTATTTAGCTGTCTATCTAACTTTCTATCTATTTCTCTTCTAGCGGTCTATCAATTTGTCTATCTATTTTTTTATCTATCTATTGGTCTATTTATGTGGCTATGTATTTCTATATCTATTTATCCATCTATCTATCAGTCTAACAATCATTCAACCTATCTATCTATTTATTTGTCTATAATTCTATATATCTATCTAAATATCTATATGTCTATCTATTTATTTATGTATCTATCGATCTATATATCTATTTATCTATCTATCTATTTGTCTGTCAAACTATCACTTTATTAGTCTATATAACTATATATCTATCGAACTATCTTTTTATCCATATGTTTGTCTTTATTTCTATCTATCTAATTATCTATCAATTTGTCTATTTAGCTGTCTATCTAACTTTCTATCTATTTCTCTTTCTAGCGGTCTATCAATTTGTCTATCTATTTTTTTATCTATCTATTGGTCTATTTATGTGGCTATGTATTTCTATATCTATTTATCCATCTATCTATCAGTCTAACAATCATTCAACCTATCTATCTATTTATTTGTCTATAATTCTATATATCTATCTATCTATTAATCAATCAATCTATCTCTCTATCAATATATCTATCAATCTATATATCAATCTAACTATCAATCTATATATCAATCTTTGTATCAATTCATCTATATATCTCTCTATTTATCTATCAATATTTCTATCAATTTACCTTTGAGTCTATTTATTTTTATCTATATCTTAATATCATCCTTTCTATCTATTTATATGTCTGTCTGTCTATTTGTCTGTCTATCTAACTATCTTTCTATTTGTGTATCTATTTATCTGTCTATATATATATATATATTTGTCTGTCTATCTATCTATTTATATATATGTCTATCTAGAAGTCTATTTAACTATCTGTCTATCTATCTCTCAATAAATCTATCTATATTTGAATTTATTTGTCTATCTATCTATCAATTTATCTATCTTTTTGTCGATTTATCTCTTTATCTATCTATTGGTCAATCTATATGTCGATCTATCTGTATCTCATTTTGTCTATCTATCTGCCTATCTATCTATTTATCAATCTATCAATCTATCTATTTGTCTATCAATCTATCAATTTATCTATCTTTCTCTCTCTCTATATCTGTCTGTCTATCTAACTTTATATTTATCTAATGATCTATCTGTCTATCTATCTATCTATCTATCTTTCCATCTATTTGTCTATCCATATGTCTATCTGTTTGTCTATCTATCAGTTTATATATTTATCTATCTAGATGTGTATTTAACTATCTGTCTATTTATCTCACAATAATACTATCTCTCTATGTATCTATTTGTTTATCGATCTATCAATTTGTCTATCTTTTTGTCGATCTATCTATCTATCTATCTATCTATTCTCAATCTATATGTCGATCTCTCTGTATATCATTCAATCTATCTATCTGTCTATCTATCTATCTATTTGTGTATCTAGATGTCTATCTATCTATATATATATCTCTCTATCAATTAATCTATCAATATGTCTGTCTGTCTATGTATTTATCTATCTATATGCATATCTTTTTGTTTATATATCTGTCTATCAATATATGTCTATGTATCTATTTAAATATCTGTCTGTCTGCCTATCTATCTATCTATATATTTTTCTATCTCACTTTCTATTTGTTTATCAATTAGTCTTACAATATTTCTTTCAATCTATCTATTAATCTATCTATCCAACTATCTATCTATATGTCAACCATTCTATCCATCTATTTGTCTATTTGTCTATCTATCTATCTATCTATTTGTTTATCCATCTATCTATCTATTAATCTTTCTATCCATGTCTTTCTATTTGTCGATCTATATCCCTATTAATCTATATATATATCTATATATTTAACTATCTATCTATCAATATGTCTTTCTATCAGTCTATCTATCTGTCAATTTATCAGTCTATCCATTTTTCTATATATATATATATATATATATATATATATATATATATATATATATATATCTATATGTCTATATATCTATCAATCTATCTTTATATCTATCTATTTGTCTATCGGTCTATGTATGTATTTGTCCATCTATCTATCTATATTTTTATCTATTAATCTATCTATCTATATGTCTATCTATATATCAATCTATCTCTAACTATCAATCTATCTCTAACTATCAATCTATCTATCAATTTGTTTATCCAGCTTTTTATCTATTTGTATAACCATCTATCTATCTGTCTATTTATCTATCTTTTGGATGTTTGTCTAGTTGTCTATCTTTTTGTCAAACTTTTTATCTATCTATCTATCTTTATATGTATCTATCTATCTATCGATCTATTTATCTATCGATCTATCTATATATTTGTATATCTATCTATCTATCTATATATTTGTATATCTATCTATCTATCTAGCTATCTATTTGTCTATATATATTTGTCTATCTATCTATTTTTCTATCTATCTTTCTACCTATCTATGTATATCTTTCTATCTATCTATTTATTAATCTGTCTATCTATCTATCTATCAATTTTTTTATCAATTTGTATATCAATCTACCTTTTAGTCTATCTTTCAATCTATCTTTCTATTTGTCTATCTATGTTTATATCTATCTATCTATCTATCCATCTATCTATCTATTTATCTATCTACCTATCTATCTATCTATCTCTTTATATATATGTTTATCAATATATATATATATATATATATATCTGTCTATCTTTCTTTCTATTTATCAATCAATCTATTTGTCTATGAATCTATCTATTAATCTTTATATCAATCAGTCTATTGATCTATCTATCTATGTATCTATATTTCTATCTATCTATCTATTAGTCAAATAATCTATATATATAACTATCTTTCTAGCATTCTATTTGTTTATCTATTTGTATTTCTATCTATCTATCTATCTATTTAACTATCTATCTATCTATATATCAATCAATCTATCTGTCTATATATCTATCAATCAAATTTTCTATCAATACATCTATCTATTTATCTTTCAATCTATCTATGTATCTATCAATCAATCTATCTATCTATATATATATGTATATCTATTCATCTATCTATCTATCTAATAATCTATCTATCTATCAATTTGTTTATCTATCTATCTATCTATCTATCTATCTTTCTATCAATCTTTTTATCAATTTGTCTACATATCTATCTATCTATCTATTTGTGTGTGTGTGTGTGTGTGTATATATATATATATATATATATTTACCTATCTTTCTGTCTTATTATTTTTTATCTATCTGTCTATCTTTCATTCTATTTATCTATCTATCTATCTATATAATAATATATCTATCTATATATCTATTTATTTGTCTATCTATCTATCTATCTAGATGTTCTTCTATTTGTCTATCTATCTATCTATCTATTAATCTATGTAATAATCTATATATTTCTCTATCTATGAATCATTCTATCAATCTTTCTATAATTCTATATTTCAATCTTTTTATAAATCTATATATCCATCTGTCTATTAATCTTTCTATCTATATATTATCTATTTTTATATCTTTATATCTATCCATCTATCTATCTATTTTTCTATCCATCTATCTTTCTATCTATTTATTTGTCTATCTAATAGTCTATTTATTCATCTATTTTTTTATTTATATATATCTATCTATCTATCTTTATATCAATTAATCTGTCTATCTATATGTCTAATAATATGTCTATTAAACTATCTATCCAACTATCTATCTATCTGTAAATCAATGTTTCTATATGTCTGTCTATCTATCTATCTTTTTTCTTTCTATTTTTCTATATATTTATCAATCTATATGTCTGTCTTTCTAGCTATCTATCTTCGTAGATAACTATCTATTTATCGATTGATCAATCTATATATTTGTCTATCAATCTATCTTTCAATATGTCTATCAATCTATCTATAAATCTATCTATTAATCTGACTATCACTCTATCTATTAGTCAGCCTTTCAATTTGTGTATCAATATGTCTATTACTCTATCTATCAATTTGTCTATAAATCTATATATCAATCTATTTATTTATCAGTCTATCTATATTTCTATCCATCTGACTTTTTATTTATCTATCTATATATTTGTCTATCTATCTGACTATCAAATTGTCTATCTTTTTGACTATCTATTTGTTTAGCTATATGTATGTCTGTCTATTTATCTATTTATCTAAATATTTGTCTATATATCTATCTATCTATTTTATTTGTCTATTTGTCTATTTGTCTATTTGTTTGTTTGTCTCTATTTATGTACCTATATGTATGTCTTTCTATTTGTCTATCTATCTATAGGACAGTTTGTTTGTCTATCTATCTGTTTGTCAGTCGGTATGTCTATCTGTCTAGTTGTCTATTAGTCAGTCATTTTGTTTATCTATCTATCCGTCTATTCGTCTATCTATCTTTCAATCTACCAAACTATCATTATACGTGACTATCTATCAACCTAACTATCAGTCTTCTTGACTTTTTATCTACTTGACTAACTATCTGTATATTTGTCTGTATTAGTAATTATCTATCTATCTATTTGTCTATTTGTCAATCTCTCTAACTGTCTTTCTATTTTTCATTTTGTCTATCTATCTCTTAGTATATCTATTAGTCGGTCTATCTGATAGTTTATTAGTGTGTTAGTCTAACAGTCTATCAGTCTATTAGTATGTCTATATGTTAGTATGTTAGTCTATCAGTTTGATAATCATTTAGTCTGTCTATATGTTTTTCTATCTATGTGTATATGTGTCTATGTGTCTATCTATATATTTATCTATCTCTCTATCTCTCAATATCAATATATCTCTATCAATCTATCTCTCTATCTCTCTATCTTTTTATTTTTCTATCTCTTTTCCTCTATATCACTTTATCTTGCTATATCACTATCTCTTTATCTCTTTTACTCTCTATCTATCTATTTATTTATCTTTCTATCTCTCTATCTCTCATTCTCTCTATCTCCATATCACTCTAGCTCTATATCTCTCTATTTCTATATTTTTCTATCTCTATATATCTTTATATCTTTATTTCTTATCTATTTATCTCTCTATCTTCATATCTCTTTAGCTCTATATCTCTCTATTTTTATATCTTTCTATCTCTATATATATTTTATCTTTATTTATTATCTATTTATCTTTCTATCAATATATATATATATATATATATATATATATATCTCTCTCTCTCTCTCTCTGAAGCACTCTATATTTCTATCTCTCTATCTAACAACATACCTATCTACCTACCTACCTACCTAGTTGTATGTGTATCGATCTATATGTCTACCTACATATCTATCTATCTATCTGTCAATTTGTCTATCTTTCTATTTCTTTATCTGTGTTTCTATTTATCTATCTTTATGTTTCTCTATCTTTCTGTCTGTCTCACTTTCTCTCTAACTATCTCTCTATCTATCTTTCTAACACTCTTATTGTATTTCTATATATTTGTCTATCTCTCTATCTATCTCTCTAACTATAAGTCTATCTAACTATATACCTATATGTCTATCTATCTATCTATCTATATTTCTATATGTTTGTCTATCTATCTATCTATTTATATGTCTAACTATCAATCTATCTATTTGTCTATGAGTTTATCTATCTATCTATCTATTTGTTTGTCTATCTTTCAGCCTATTTATATATCTATCTATCTCTTATTTATCTCTAATCCTGTCTATCTATCTATCTATGTATCTATATATCTATCTGTCTGTCTGTCTATTTATTTTTCTATCTATGTGTTTATTTGTCGATTTGTCTATCTGTCTTTCTATCTTTATGTCTATCTATATTTGTGTCTATATATCTATCTGTTTATCTATCTATCTATCTTTATATCTATCTATCTATCTATCTATGTATCTAATTATATATCTCTCAATCTATCTATCTATCTATCTTTCTATCTTTCTATCTATCTATAAGACTATCTATCTATAAATTTATCTATCTGTGTATGTGTTTATGTGTTTATTTGTTTATCAATCTATATGTCACTCTGTCTGTTTATCAAATTATATATTTGTCTATATATCTATTTTTCTATCTATATATCTTTATATTTGTCTATTTTTTTATTTATCTATTTGTCAATTTTAATTTTTTGTCTATATGTCTATCTATATAAATGCCTATCTATATATCTCAATATCTATCTATATGTCTCTTTATATATCTATAATATGTCTATATGTCTATATATATATATATATATATATATATATATATGTCATTTATCAATCTTTTTATCTATCTATATGTCTATATGTCTATCTATATATTTGTCTATCTATCTATCTATATATTTTTTACAATCTATCTATTTATCTATCTATTTTTTTTCTATCTATTTGTATATATGTTTATTTATCTATCTATCTATCTATGTGTTTAACTGGCTATCTGTCTTTCTAATATTTGAGTATCTTTATATCTATCTATCTATCATTTGTTTATCTGTCATTTTATCTATCCGTCTATCTATTTATGTGTCTATCAATCTATCAATTTACAAATCTATGTATTTGTATATCTTTCTTTTTGTCTATCTATCTAACTATCAAACTTTATAAATACATTTATGTCTAACTATCTATATGTGTTTCTATCCATTAGTCTATTAGTCATCAGTCTATCTATCTATTTATATATATGTCTATTTGTCAATCTTTCTATCTCTTTATATATCTATATACATATCTATTTATATCTATATTTGTATATCAACATTTTTGTCTATCTATATGTCTATCTACTTATCTACCTAAATATGTATGTATCTTTCTTTCTATATTTTTATTTGTCTATCTATCTATTCTGTCAATTTATTAATCTATTTATCTATCTATCTATCTTTCTACCTATTTATTTATCTATCTTTTTGTCTATCTTTCTAACTATCTATCTATCTTTATATATATATATATATATATATATATATATATATATATATATAAATATATCTAGCTATCTATCTATATTTCAATATGTTAATCTCTCTATCACTTTATCTCTCTATCTATCTATTTGGAAATCTTTTATTTGTCTATCTGTTTATCTTTTTATCTACTATCTAAATGTCTATCTATCTTTATATCTGTCCATCTATCTAATAGTCTATTTGTGTTTCTATCTATCTATGTTATATGTCTGTATGTCTATCTATCTGCCTATCAGTCTTTCAATATGTCAGTCAGTTAGTCTATTATTTTGCATGTCTATTAGTTTATTAGTTTGCTAGTCTATCAGTCTATCTATCTTTCATTCTGTCTGTCATTTTGTATGTCTATTTTTGTATGTGTCAATCTATCTTTCCCTCTATCTTTCTATCTCTTTCTCTCTCTGTCTATATATCTCTTTATCTATCTCTCTATATCTATTTTTACCTATCTTTTTATCTTTCTACCTACTTACCAACCTACCTAGATACCAACCTACCTTGCTATCTATTTATCTATCAATTTGTCAACCTATCTATCAGTATACCTACTATCTATCAATCAATCTATCTATTTCCCTATCTCTCTATCTATCTTTTTATCTCTATCTCTCTGTATATATTTATGTATATCTATCTATCTATCAATTTGATTATTTGTCTAATTGTCATCCTATATGTCTATCTATCTATCTTTTTATAAATCTATCTATTTATCCGCCTATCTATCTAATTATCTATCTATTTGTCTATCTATCTATATGTCTATCTATTTGTCTATCAATTTGTCTACAATTTATCTTTCTATTTGTCTATCACTTTGTCTTAAATCAATCAATACATACATACATATACATATATATATATATATATTTATCTGTCTATCTGTTAGTCTATCTAATTTTTTGTATGCCTATTTGTTTGTGAATCTATCTTTCTATGTTTCTGTATACCTATCTGTCAGTTAGTAGGTGAGTCTATCTGTCTATTAGTTAAACTTTGCATATCCATTTGTTTGTTTATATTTCTATCTATCTTTCTGCTTGACTATATGTATGCTTGATTGTCTATATTTCTGACTATTTGTCTGTGTGATATTTGTCTACCTGACTATCTATCTGCTTGTGTGTTGATCTATCTATTTGTCTATCTGTTAGTCAATCTTTCTGTGTGTCTGTTTGTCTATTTTTCTATCTATCTTTCTATCTATCTTTCTATCTATCTTTTTGTCTGTATATTAGTCTGTCTATTAGTCTATATGTCTATTTTTCACTCTATAAGTCTGTTTGTTAGCTAGTATATTAGTCATTTAGTCTGTTAGTCTATTAGATTGTCAGTCTACTAGTAAGTCAATCAATTAGTTAGTCTACCAGTCAATTAGTCAGTCAGTAATTTAGTTTGTCTATTTATTTATCTATCTATCGATGTGTCTATCTATCTTTTCATCTATATGTCTATCTTTCTATCTCAATATTTCTTTATCTCTATATCTTTCTATCTCTCTATCATTCCATCATTATATCTCTTTATCTGACTATCTATCTATCTATCTCTTTATATCTCTATCTCTATATTTCTTTATCTCACTATCTATCTATCTATCAATCTCTCTATCTCTCTATCTCTCTATCTCTTTATCTCCATTTCTTTTTATCTATATATTTCTCTTTCTTTTTGCCTCTATCTATCTATCACTTTATCTTTTTATTTCTCTATCTCCCTTTCTATCTCTCTCTCTCTCTCTCTCTCTCAATCTCCTTATCTATCTCTCAATCTCTCAATCTCTTAATCTCTCTATTTCTTTCTATCTACATACCTACCTAGCTATATATCTATCTCTCTATCTACCTACATACCTATATATCTATCTTTACCTCTCTCTATTTATCACACTCCCTGTCTCTCTATCTATCCTCTATCTCTGTGTGTGTATTTCTATCTATCATTCTATCTCTCTATCTTTCAATCTATCTATCTAACTATCTATCTATCTATCTGACTATCTGTATATTTATCTATATGTATATCTGTCTATTTGTTTATCTATTAATTTGTCTATTTGTTTATCTATCAATCTTTCTGTCTATATAACTATGTATCTATATATTTTTCTATCTGAGAATCTATCAGTTTGTCTATCTATCTATCTATCTATCAGTCAATTTATCTATCTTTTTATCTGTCTACTAACTATCAATCTATGTGTTTATCTTATTATCTCTTTATATTTTCTTGACTTTCTTTCATTCAGTTTTTGTTTGTCTATCTGTCTTTTCACCAGAGAATCTATATGCTTGACTGCCTGTGTTCCTGACTATTTGTCTGCCTGACTTTTTGTATACCTAACTATCTATCTATCTTCCTATTTATCCATTTGTTTGTCTATTTTTTTGTCAACATTTATGTCTGTTATTCTATTTGTCTGTTTGTTTATTAGTCTGTCTGTTAGTCTATCTATTTGTATTCAGTATGTTAGCCTATTAGTTTTTCAGTCTAGTTGGCTATTAGTTTGCAAATTTATTAGTATGTCAATCTATAACTCAGTCAATCAGTCAGCCAGTTAATGAGTTAGTTATTCAGACTATCTATCTGTCTATCTATCTATTTGTCTATATGTCAATTCATCTATATGTCTATTTTTTTATCTGTGTATCTCTCTTTCTCTCTATCTCTCTATCTATATGTATCTTTATCTTACTATCTCTCTATCTCACTATCTTTCTATCTTTATATCTCTCTATCTCTTTCTCTATCTATCTCTCTATATCTTTATCTATCTATCTTTATAACTCCATATCTCTCTATCTTTCAATTACTCTCTCTTTCTATCCTTATCTATCTATTTTTCATTTTCTCTTTCTATCTCTCTATCACTTTTTCTATCTTTCTATCTTTATATCTATGTTCTATCTCTCTATCTTTCTATCTCCCTCTATATCTCTCAATCTCTAAATCTCAATCTATCTTTCTCTCTATATCTCTCTCTCTATCTCTTTATCATTCTATCTCTCATTCTATTTACCTAACTACCTACCTACCTAGCTTGTTATCTATTGATCTATCTATCTACTTGCCTATCAATCTATTTATCTTTCTGTCTCTCTATCACTCAATATTTCCCACTATATGTCTCTCTTTCAGTTTCTCTATCTCTCTATCTATATTTATGTATATTTGACTATCTCTCTATCTCTCAATCTAACTATCTAATAATCTATCTATCTATATGACTATCTATCTATCTATCTATATGTCTATCTATCTATCAGTCTATTTATCTATCTATCTGTCTGTCTGTCTATATATTTATCTATCTATTTGTATGTCTATCTATCTATCTATTTGTCTATCTTACTATATACCTATGTGTCAATCAATCAATCTATCTATTTATCTATCTATCTATCTTTATATTTGTCTATTATCTATATGTTTATCTATATATCCATCTCACTATCTGTCAATCTATCTATCTATTTATCTATCATTCTCTCTATATCTTTTTGACTATTTTTGTATATGTATATCTATCAATATGTTTATCTATATTTCTATTTATCTATCTATCTATCTATCTATTTGTATGTATGTCTAATCATCTATATGTCTATCTATCTATTTGTCTATTTGTCTATCTATTTAATTTTCTTTCTACATTTCTATCTATTTATCAATCTGTCTATTTGTTTATCTTTCAATATGTCTATCTGTCTTTTTGCCTATCTATATGTCTATCTATCTATCAATAAATTGATTTATCTGTCTATATGTCTATTTGTCTATGTGGGTATGTGTCTATCAATCAATCTATTTATCTATTTATCTATCAATCTCTATTTTTTTGTATATATCTATCTGTCTCTCTGTTAATTAATCTATCTATCTATCTATTGGACTATTTTTTTAAATTTATCTATTTATTTATCTTTTTATCTGTCTATCTATATATATGTCATCTGTATATCAATTTAGCTATCTATATGTCAATCTGTATATCTATCTATATGTCTATTTATATAACAACCTTTCTTTCTATATATCTATTTGTATATCTAACTATTTGTATATTTGTCTATTAGTATATCTTTATATCTCTATATTTTTGTTTATCTATCTATCTTTCTATTCATCTATTTAAGTACTTATATAAATGTTTATCTACCTGACTATCTAACTATTTATCAATCTATGTGTCTTTCTAGCTATTTGTCTCTCTACTATTTGACTATCTATCAATCTATTTATCTATCAATTGTTTATCTACCTTTTTGTCTATCTATTTTTCTATTTATCTATCTATCTATATATCTATATATCTATCTATCTATTTATCTATCTCTCTGTCTATATATATATATATCTATCTAATTATTCATCTAACTATGTATTTGTGTATCTATTTATCTTTTTATCTGTCTATCTATCTATTTATTTTTGTGTCTATCTTCATATCTATCTATCTATGTATCTATCAATCTATCAATCTATAAATATATGTCTCTATATATCTATCTATCTATCCACCTAACTATATAACTCTATCTGTCTATATATTTGTCAATCTACTTATTTTCCTAAATACCTATTTGTCTATCATTCTATATTTTTATCTACCTATCTATCTATATGTAAATCTATCTATCTATCGATTTGTATATTTGTCTATATATATATATATATCTATATCTATATCTATTAGTCTATCTTTTTATCTTTTAATCTATCTATTTGTTTATCTATCTATCTTTCTATCAGTTTATCTATCTATTTGTCTATGTATCTATATATATATATATATATATATATCTATTTGTATATCTATCTGTCTGTCTACTTGTGTATCTACCTATCTATCTTTTTGACTATTTATCTATCTATTAGTCTGTCAGTTTGTTAGTCTCTCAGTCTATTAGTCAATCTATATATATGTCTTTCTATCTTTCTGTTTGTCTATCAATCAATCAATCAATCTATCTGTCTATCTCTTTATCTTTCTAACTCTCTATCTCTATATAACTTTCTCTCTTTATCTATCTATCTTTTTATCTCTCTATTTCTCTATCTCTCTATGTTTCTTTTTCTTTATCTCTCTATCTATTTATTTCTATATCATTATCTCTCTATCTCTTTATTCCTCTATCTCTATATATCTTTATCTCCCTTTCTTTCTTTCTTTACTTCTCTTTCCATCTACCTCCCTATCTCTTTCTCTTTCTACTTCCTTACCTACCTACCTACATACATACCTACCTAGCTATCTGTCTATTTATTTATTTGTCAACCTATCTATTTGTCAATTTGTCTATCTCTCTATTTATCGATGTGTCTATAAGTCTTTTTTTCTCTTTGTCTATCTGTCTATCTCTTATATGTATTTGTGTCTATCTCTTTATCTCTACATATCTTTTTATATATCTTTTTGACTATCTATTGATCAATCTATATGTCTATATGTCTATCTATCAAATATATGTCTATCTATTTATCTATCTATTTATCTGTCTATCTATATATCTATATGTCTATCCATCTATATGTCTATCTATCTATCAATTTATCTATATATATTTCTTTCTATTTTTCTATCTATCATTCTATCAATCTCTCTATCTGCCTATATATCTGTCTTTCTAAATATCTATATGTCTATTTATCGATATGTCTATCTATATATCTATCTGTCTGTCTATCTTTCTATCAATTTATCTATTCTTCTATCTATCCAGCTGTCAATTTGTCTATCTATCTATTTGTCTACCTGTCTGTCTGTCTAGATGTATAATTGTTTAACTATCTATTTATCTACTTGTCTAACTGTATATCTATCCAATTTTCTATCTATCTATAAATCTATATTTTATTTAATTATCTATGTCTAAGTGTCTAGCAATCAAACTATCTATTTGTATATTAGTCTAACTCTATATTTGTCTATATATATATATATATATCTGCCTATATGTCTACCTATCTATCTATCTATTTATCTACTTGTCTAACTGTATATCTATCCAATTTTCTATCTATCTATAAATCTATATTTTATTTAATTATCTATGTTTAAGTGTCTAGCAATCAAACTATCTATTTGTATATTAGTCTAACTCTATATTTGTCTATATATATATATATCTGCCTATATGTCTACCTATCTATCTATCTATTTATCTATCTATCTATTTATATATTTATTTATTTGTCAATCTTCCTATCTATCTACATGCATATCTATCTATATGACTATTTTTATTTCTGTCTCCCTTTCTATATGTCTATCTATATATATGTATATATATATATCTATCTATCTATATATCTATCTATATAAATGAGTATCTTTCTATCTTTATATCTATCTATATGTCTATCTATCTATTAGTCTATTTGACTAGATGTATATTATTTTCTATCTATTTATCTTTATTTCTATTTCTCTATCTATCTTTTTGTATATATGTTTATCTACTTATCTATCTAACTTTCTATCAAGTATCTATTTGACTCTCTATCTATCTGTCTATCTAATTTTCTTTCTATATTTCTATTTGTCTATTTGTTTATATGTCAATCTGTATATATGTGTATCTATTTATCTATCTTTTTGTTTGTCTATCTATCTATCAGTCAATCAGTTTTTCAGTGTTTTTGTCTGTCGGTCTGTTATTATATTAGTCTGTTGGTATATCTACCTACCTATTTGTCTTTTTATTTATTAATTTTTCTATCTATCTATCTATCTATTAGTATATCTATCTTTATCTCTATCCCTTTATATCTTTATAACTTTATCTACCTAACAATATATCTCTATATTTCACTATTTCTCTATCTCTCTATCTCTTTTTCTCACTATCTCTCTACCTCTCTACCTATAAACCTCTCTATCTTTCTATATCTCTATCTTTCTATATCTCTCTCTTTCTAACTAATTACCTACATACCTAGCCACCTACATACTTATCTATCTATCAATCTATATATTTGTGTACTTGTATATCTATTTAATTTTCTATCTATGTATCTTTTTATCTATCTATTAGTATCTCTATCCCTCTTTGTGTCTCTCTATCTGTCTTTCTGTCTCTTCGTGAGAATTTTTGCAATCTCTCATTCTCTCTATCTCTCTATCTGTCTATCTAACTAGCTGTTTATCTATTTATCAGTGAATCAATCTTTCTATATCTCTATCTATCTATCTATCTATCTATTAGTCTGTCTATATATCCATCTATCTATCTATCTATCTATATGTCTTTCTTTTTATCTATCTATCTGTCTATCTATCTATATATCTAACTATTTATTTATCTTTCTATCTATCTTTCAGATATCTATCTATTTATCTATAAGTATATCTATCTATCTGTATATCTAAAATATTTCAATAATTATATCTATCTATTTGTCTATATGTCTATCTATCTATATGTCTATCTATCTATCTATCTAACTATTTATATGTTCAGATGTCTTTCTATCTATATATCTATCTGTTTATTTGTCTAATTGTCTATATATTTGTTTATCGATCAATAAATCTACCTGATTATATTTCAAATTTCCATATATCTATTTTTCTATCAATCTATCTATTTATCCCTCTATCACTCGAACTCGATATATATATATATATATATATGACAATCTATCAATCTATCTATTGATCTATTTATTGACTTGTCTATCTTTCTATCTATCTATGTAACTTTCTGTCTATATGTCTATTTGTATATCTCTCTATCTATCTAAATGTCTATCTGTATATCTATTAATCTATCTATATGTCTTTCTATATATGCATCTATCTGTCTCTTTATCAATATGTCTATATGACTATTAGTCTTTCTATCTATATATTTTTGTCTATCTATCTATCTATTTATCAATCTATCTATTTATATATATGTTGATCTACATACTTACATATTTATCTATCTATCTATGTGTCTATCTGTCTATCTGTCTCTATAATATTTTAGTATCTATCTGTCTGTCTGTCTCTATATTATTTGAGTATCAATATATCTATCTGTATAATTGTTTATTTATTTATATATCTATCTTTCTATCTAACTAACTAACTATATGTCTATCGGTCTATATATCTATCTATTTATCTATCTATATGTGTATTTGCCTATTTGTTTATCCATTTATTATTTGTTTTTTTTCTATCTTTCCATCTGGCTTTCTATTTATATTCCTATGTGTCTATATTTCTAACTATCTATCAGTCAATCTATGTTTCTATCAATCTATTAAACAATAAATCTATGCATCTGTGTGTGTGTATATATATATACATATATATATATATAACTATCTATTAATCTAACTATCTAACTATATATCTACATTCTATTTAACTATATTTTTGTGTTTCTATCCATTAGTCTATCTTTCTCTCTATCTGTATATCTATTTGTCTATCAATCTATCTATATGTAAGTTTATTTGTCTATTTATCTATGTCTATTTGTCTTTCTATCTATATGTCTTAATGTATATCTATCTATCTAGTAATCAATCTATCATTCAATCTCTCTATGTATTTATCTGTCTATCTTTCATTATAGATATCAATCTATTAGTGTATATTTCTATCATTATATAAGTCTATATGTTTATTTATATATTTTTGTATTTGTCTATCTATGTATCTATTTTATCTATCTATCTATCTTTCTTTCTTTCTATATGTTTATTTATCTATTAATCTTTCTATATATCTATCTATCTATCTATATGTCTATCTATCTATCTATATGTCTATATGTCTATATATATATGTATATATGTTTATATGTCTATATATTTACATGTCTAAATGTCTATGTTTCTATTTGTCATTCTATCAATCTATCAATTTGTCTAACTATCCAACTTTGTAATTATCTATCTATCTATCTACCTAACTATCTAATTATATTTCTATAGTCTTGGTATCTAATGGTCTATTAGTCTAACTATCTATCTATATATTTGTCAATCTATCTTTATTTCTATCTATCTATTTATCTATTTGTTTATCTATTTTTTATATATCTATAAATGTCTATTTGTCTATCTATCTACCTATGTGTCTACCTATCTATAATAATCTTTCTTTCAATCTCTCTTTTTATCTATCTATTTATCTATCTATTTCTCTATCTGCCTATCTGATTATTTGTTTATCTGCCTTTCTATCTATTAGTCTATCTGTCTATCTCTATATTTGTGTATTTTTATATCTTTCTATCTATTTATATTTATTTCAATATATATATATGTATCAATATATCTGTATATTTATCTATCTACCTATTTATCTATTAGTCTAATTTTTATCTATCTATCTATATATCTATCTATTTGTCTATCTATCTATCTATTTATTTGTCTATCTATTTATCTATCTTTATGATTGTGTCTATCGAGCAATTTGTCTATCTGAATTTTTATTTGTCTAACTATCTATTTATCTATTTATCTATCTAATGTATATATGTCTATCGATCTATATATTAATTTGTTTATTTGTCTATTTGTCTATCTATCTATGTATCAAACTATTTTCCTATCTGCTTCTCTTTCCATATTTTTATCTATCTATTTATCTATTTATCTATCTATCTATCTATCATTGTGTTAATTTATCTATTTGTCTATATGTCTATTTATCTATCTATAATTCAATCTATCCATCAATCTATCTAACTATCTAACAAACTCTAACTAATTAACTATTTATCTTCTATTTGTATATCTGTCTAACTATCTAACTATCTTTCTATCTATCAATATATCAGTATATATCTATTTATGTATCAATCAATCTATTTAGATATCTATCAGTCTATCTATCTATTTATTAATCTATTTATTTGTTAATATATCTTTATATCTATCTGACTATATAACAATCAATCTTTAAATCTCTCTATCTAACTATATGTCAATCTACTTATATCCCTATCTATATATTTATCTAAATGTCCATATATCTATCTTTCATTATATCTATCTATCTATCTATATGATATTTCTATCTGTCTATCTCTCTTTCAATCTATTTTAATATCTATCTATTTGTTTATTTGTCTATCTATCTATAAAGCTCTCTCACTATATATCTATCTATATCTCTAAATGATTAACAATCCAATATAAATATCTAATTATCTATTTATATAACTATTTGTCTATGAGTATATGTCTATCTATCTGTTTGTCTTTCTTTCTCTCTCTTTATATATCTAACTATCATACTATAAATTTGTCTATATGTCTAAAAGTCTCTTTATATATATATATCTATCTTTATATCTATCTATCTATCTGTCTATCTCTCTAGCTATATATATATATCTATCTAAATGTCTTTATATCTATCTAACTTTCTATATATCTATCTATCTATTTATCTATCTATCTATCTATATATGAGTCCATCCCTTTATCAATCAATTTTTATTTCTATCTATTTTTCTATCTATATATCTATATATCTATATTTCAATATATATCCATATCTATAAATGTCTATCTATCAATAATTATATCTATCTATCTTTCTGTCTATCTCTCTAACTATCTGTCTTTCTGTATATCTTTCTATCTGTCTATTAAACTATTATTCAACCAATCTATCAGTTTATCTATCGATCAATTTATTTATCTATCTGTCTGTCTTTCTATATATCTATCGATCCATCAATATGTTTGTCTCTCTATTTGTCTATGTGTTTATTTATCTATATTTATATTTATTTTATGTATAAATATCTGTCTATCTATCTATTAAACTATTTAAATCTCAAATTTCAATTTTTATATCTCTTTAACTATCTAACTATATTTTTATATATAAGTCTATTAGTCAATCTTTCTTTCTATATATGTATATGTCTATCTATCTATTTTTAAATCTATCTTTTTATCTATCTATCTATCTATATGTCTTTCTCTCTTTCTATTTATCTGTCTATCTGCCTATCTATCTATCTGTCTATCATTCTAAGTGTTTATATATCAATCTATCTGTTTATTTGTTTATGAGTCTATCAATCTATCTCTCTATATGTCTGTCAAACTATCTATATATCTATCTATTTGTCTAACTATATAATCATTCTCTCTATCTATCTATCAATCTATCTAACTAGCATTCTATCAATGTGACAACCTGTCTATCTATCTATTTGTCTATCTATATCTCATTATATAACTATCTAACTATCTATTTGTATATATGTCTAACTAACTAACTATCTTTTTGTCTATTAGTCTATTAGTCTATTTATCTATATGTCTATCTATCTATTTATCTATATATTTTTATATCTCTCTATCTATCTATATACTATCTATCAATCTATCTATCTACTTATCAATCAATTTGTTTATTTGCCTATATGTCGATCTTTTTAATTGTATATCTATCTTTATATTTAAGTATCTATCTATCTATCTTTTTTTCAATCTATCTATCAACCTAATTATTCTTCAGACTCTTTATCTATTTGTTAATGTGTATATGTATCTTTCTATTTGTCTATATGTCTAGACTAAATGTCTATCTATTTTTCTATTTTTTAAATGTCTATCTTTCTATTTGTGTAACTATCGAAAATTTATAATTCTATTTGTATATCTATCTTTCTATCTATCTATCTGTCTATCTATATATATATATATATCTATGTATTTGCCTATATGCTTATCTATCTGTCTGTCTGTCTATCTATCTGTCTATATGTAAATCTATTTATATCTATATTTGTCTATCTATCTATCTTTCTATCTATTAATCTATCTATCTATCTAACTTTCTATTTATCAATCTGTCTATCTATCTATATATTTATCAATCAATTTTTCTATTTGTTTATTTTTCTATCTGTCTAAATGTCTATATATCTATATATCTATTTATCTAACTATCAACTATATATTTCTATTTCTATATCTATCTATCTAACTAACTTACTGCATTTATGTCAATTAGTCTATTAGTCAATCTATCTATCTATTTATATATTTATCTATTTATCTATCTATCTAACTAACTTACTGCATTTATGTCAATTAGTCTATTAGTCAATCTATCTATCTATTTATATATTTATCTATTTATCTATCAATCTATGAATCTAAGTATTTATCTATTTGTTTATATGTCTATCTATCAATCTTATTATCTATCTATTTATCTATATATCAATCAATTTATATATCTATCTATCTATCTATTAATTTTTCAATTTGTCTATATCTTCATTTATCTATCTATCTATATATCTATCTATATGTCTGTCTATCTTTCTATTTACCTATCAATATCTCTATCTCTCTATCTATCTATTTATCTTTTAGTCTAACTATCTAACTTTATAACTATCTATATGTCTATATGTCTAACTATTTAACTAGCTTTCTATCTATTAGTATTTTGATCGATTTATCTATCTGTCTATTTGTCTATCTATCGAATTATCTAAATTTCTAACTATCTATATGTCTATATGTCTAACTATCTAACTAGCATTCTATCTATTAGTCTTTTGTTCTATCTATCAATTTGTTTATCAATCTATCAATTTGTATATTTGTCTATTTTTTAATTGTCTATCTATCTATCTATTTCTATGTATCTCTAACTATAAATCAATCAATCTATCTATCTATCTGTCTATCTTTTTTTATGTTCATCATTTTATGTGTCAATCAATAAATTAATCTTTCTCTCTATTTATCTTTCTGTATATATGTTTATCTATCTTTATGTTTATATGTCTATATGTGTATTTATCAAGATTTTTTCGGTAAATCTATATATCTATCTATCTTTTTATCTATCAATCTATCAATCTATCAATCATTCTAAATATTTATCTTTATATTTTTAGTCTATCTATATGTCAATATATATATCTAATTATATGCCAATTATCCTATGTTTTTATTTATATATTAATTTTTCTATCAATATGTCTCTCTTTCTGTCTATCTTTCTATCTATCTTTCTATCTATCTTTTTATCTATCTTTCTATCTATCTTTTTGTCTGTATATTAGTCTATCTATTAGTCTAAATGTCTATTTTTCACTCTATAAGTCTGTTTGTTAGCTAGTAGATTAGTCATTTAGTCCATTAGTTTGTTAGTCTACCAGTCAGTCAATCAATTAGTCAGTCTATTAGTCAATTAGTCAGTCAGTCATTTAGTCAGTCTGTCTATTTATATATCTATCGATGTGTCTATCTATCTATTCATCTATATGTCTATCTTTCTATCTCTATATTTATTTATCTCTTTATCTCTCTATCTCTCTATCATTTCAACATTATATCTCTTTATCTTACTATCTATCTATCTCTCAATATCTCTTTATCTCACTATCAATCTATATCTTTATCTATCTATCAAGCTCTCTATTTCTCTATCTCTTTATCTCCATTTCTCTTTATCTATATATTTCTCTTTCTTTTTGCCTCTATCTATTTATCTATCACTTTATCTTTCTATCTCTCTATCTCCCTTTCTATATCTCTCTCTCTCTATCTCTTTATCTCTCAATCTCTCAATCTCTTAATCTCTCTATTTCTTTATATCTATCTATATATACTAGATGGATCATCTTAGAAGATATGTTAAATAATTTACAAAAAAATGGTGCATTAGACCTTATATAATTTAAGTTTTGTATAATTATAATTGGATGCACTACATCTCTAATTTTTTTGTATATTTAACTAATAATTGATGATAAAAAATTTTAGGTTGATAATTAGTATGAGATCTTTACTAAAATTTCAACAAGATTCTAAATTTTTATATTTTAGTGAGAAATATATCCTACTTTTTTATCATATAATTTCAAAAATAATTTTTTGTTATATTGTAATAAAATATTAAAAGTGTCAGCAAATTCAAAATTCAAGCTGCACACTCAAAAATTGGTATTCTATTAGATTTTAGCATTGATACCATGTTGAGAAACAATGCAAAGTAACAAAAGAGTATTTGAGAAATATCTCCAGCTTTTTATCATATAATTTCTAAAATGATTTTTTGTTATATTGTAATAAAATATTAAAAGTTTCTGCACATTCAAAATGCAAGCCACACACTCAAGAATTTGTATTCCATAAGATTTTGGCTTTGAATACTATGTTGAGAAACAATGCAAACTAAAAAAAGAGTATTTAAAAAATCACATAACATAATGTGTACACTCTCAATCATAAATATGTTTATTTTTACTTATATATATATATATATATATATATATTAGTTTTCGTAAATTATTGAAAATTAATTTATCTTTTCTTTTTCATCTTAGTTGTCCTCCTTCACAAAAAACCTAAGGGGTGTACCCCTAATTTGTCAAATGAAACACTCGTTAAAGATCAAGTACTCCAATAATACATGATTTATATAATAGTTATCCACTTTAGTAGCCTTGCAAGAAGTTAAATTGACCTTTGGGTGAATGCAGAATTTTTTTATTAGGTGATTCCTTTACCCTTCAGACTCCTTTTTAAAATTCTCACTAATATTTGAAGAGATAGAGTTATCCTAATCAAGAGATTTCCACTCATTCATAGAAAATTTAATTTCACATGTTCTAAGCTATTAAGTGTGAGATCTTTTGACATAGTTTTTTCATTGTTTTATTGATTATAACTAAAAAATAGTCAATTCATTTGACTCTTTTGAACTTATATTTTGGATGTTTTCCAAAATAAACAAATATATTTTAGTATTAATCTTTCATTTGATTGAATACTTTTTTATTCATTTTTATTTATTTTGTGTATTAATATTTTTTCTTATTCATTTGAAGACTTATTAAACTCTTGTTTGAGACACTTTCTCATTTAGAATGATATGTCTTAATAAATGATATACTTCTCCACTCAAATGTATTGAATGATTATTTTTCTTTTAATACTTGTAATTAGTTTTTATAGTTATTCAATAACAAGTGTATTTTTGATGAGAACAAAGTTCAACTAAAGGCTTTCTTGCTGGTGAAGTCTTATACATTGATACATGAGTTTTGTTATTTTAATTTCTTATATCTAGTAGTTAAAATGATCTTATTTTGATTTCCTCATTCTTTAATCACCTCTTATAGGTTCTTATTATAATTTGTTGCGAAAAATATTTTTTATGATAATTTTGACGGGGTTCAAATGAAATAATTACTTGATTATTTTTATTTACAAGATAAGTTTTGTTTGTTACCTATGAAAAATTTTATATTATTGATCTATTTTCCATGAGCATGGATTGATACATTCTATGCAATTGTTTTCCATTAAACTTAATACATTTGAATCTAATTATATTTTTTTGGAATAAAGATAACATATGTTCATAAAAAATTAATTCTATTTCACAAAAGATATAATTTTGAATCTATTAGATATGAGAATGTCATAAAAAAGTTCAAATATCGTGTAATTATCTAATTTTATATTACATATATTATTCGTATAATTAGTTTTATAAAATTTTTATAATAAATTTATATCATGTTGTATTTAATATACTTAGACATGTGAAAAAAGCTATGAAAGATTGGAATCTCTGTCGAGGTTGATGAACATTTTGCAATTGTTTCTCTCACACACTCATTTTAAACTCCTCTTAGTTTTGATAGTAATTCAATTTGTCTTTTGAAAAATTTATAATATAATGACATTTTAGGAGATAAAGATTTATAAAAAAAAGTGTCAAGAGAATATATTATTTTTTGTTTGATTTTTTTTATTTTGGATACTTTTGATGAGATTACTTAATTTGAGCTGCACTAATTATTTTTGTCCATTATATAAAAATTTTAGTTGTATGACATTTTGATTATCGAGTGTTTATTTTATTTTTTTTTTGTATTTTAATTGGTAACATCATATTATAAATATGGATATATATGTGTGAGTTAGAAATTACAAATCCTAGGTCACCCTTAAAATTGATGTAGTTTGAACCTGCTCCAAGAAGAGGAGAGCCAGATGAGACCATAAGAATGCCAGATTACTTCCTTTACTACGAGCCAACATAAATTGATTTAGCCCACCTCCCAGTTGTGGTGCATGTTGTTGGTGTTTGTTTGTTTATTAAGGTGCTCATGGTGATGTAGGTGTTGGTTTCTCAACTACAACAACAAGGGTGCATGATGGATAGGCAAAGCTCCCTTCTTTTTCTTCCATTTTGCTATAGTTGTTTGCTCAGTTGTTTCTCATTTGATTTTGCTGCTTTTCTTTATATTTCGTCTTACATTGGGTGTCTATTATTTTCATGTGCTAGTATTTTAATTTTTAAAAAAATAAGTTAATAATCTGTTTGTGTACTGTTTTATTAAATTTTCAATTGATGGAATAATCTCGTTGTTTAGTTTTAGTTGTTGGATGTGGTGAAGAAATAGTCATCTTCATTGGGGAAACATGGAACACACAAGTGTGGTGTCTTGGAATAATAAAATGAGTTAGCTAATGGCATTAGAGTCAGATGCTTGGAGACTCCAGCGAGTGTCTTGATCCTTAATAATGAAGAGAAGAACATAGTGTGGACTTGGACCTAGGAACCTATCTCCAAGAAAAACTACATGATTTGATTTCTCATTTTTGTATTTGTTTCTAATTATTTCTTCTGGCTACACTATATTGTTTAATTAATTTTTTGGTTTGTTATTTTGTTTTTTTAGTTTTCTATCTTGTTTATTTTTTCATAATTGTACTTCACCATCTTCTCAGTGAAAAATCTAAACCTCTATCTGCATATGTAGAGGAAGCTTCGATCAAGGACAGGAACATGCTAGATGATAACTACTATTTCATATAAGCAGCCCCTAAAAAATGAAAAGGTATCAGTAAAGTGGTTGAAATTGGGAGATAAACTTGTTGTAGATGCTTTAAATGCTGGATATGGTCAAACAGTGAATCTAGAATTTAAGTAAACATGCATGTTTGCTTTTGTTTTGTGTTAAGAGTGTGACTTTCATTAGTTTATTATATTGTGGCTTTGGTTCGTGATTTTAGTGTTGATAATTATGTTTTTGAGAATGTTCAAAATAATTTTTCTGAGTAGTAGAAAATACAATACGACAATAGATGTCGTATATGTAGTCACACTTAATGGGCTTAATGAGATAGATAGTACACAAAGTTCTAGTATATAAACAACTCAAGAGAACTTAGCACAAATACATCAACTAAAGATGTGGATAATGATTTTGATTAAAATGCTTATATACCTATGTTATGTTTTTATTTTAACTATGTAAAAATTGTATCAGATAAATTTCTAAACTACTTTTTCTTTATGTTAATTATAAATAATTGTTTATAGTAAATGTTTTTATTCAATTTAATATAAAAATTAAAAAATATGTAATCAAATTTTTTGTAAAAAAAATTATGAAAAAAGCTTTGGAATGAAAAATGCTAAGAAATTTTTTCTCGCTAATTTAACTAGGGAATTATCTGTATATATTCAGTCAAAAAATATCAATTACTATTCTTAATTACAATCAAAATTAGCAAGGGAAAAAATGATTAGCTAAAGAATTTCAATCATTAAAAAATTTGCTAGGGAATTATATTTTCTCGTTAATATTTTGCGACTAGCACTTTAGATTGTGATAATTTCTGTCATTATTATATTTTAGTGACGAAAATCCTATATAGCTAGGAAAAGTATCCAAGCTATATGGGTTTTTTCTTGTTGTTGTATCTATCTTTTTTATCTATCTGTCTATCTATCTATCTATATATTTATCTATATATCAGTATATCAATCTATCTATCAATCAATTTGTCTATCAATGTATCAATCAATCAATCTATCTATCTATCTATGTATCTGTCTGTCTATCTATCTATTAATCCTTCTACCTTTATTTGTATATCTATCAATCTATCTTTCTATCTATCTACCTAAATATCTATCTATTTGTCTATTAATCTACTTTTCTATCTATCTATCTATCAGTCTTTCTAACTATCTATTTGTCTATCAATCAATCAATTTGTCAGTCTATCTATTTGTCTGTCTATCTATATATCTATCTATATATCTATCATTATTTCTTTTTATCAATCAATCTAACTATTTGTTTATTTACCTCTCTATCTATTTATCTATATATCTATCTATTTGTTTATTTATCTGTCTATCTATATTTTTTTCTATCTATTTGTCAATCAATCAATCTATTTATCTATATATATGCCTATCTAAATGTCTATCAATCTGTCTTTATATATGCCTATCTAATATCTATATATCTATCTATATATTTGTATGTCTATCTATCTATCTATCTATCCATTTAACTATCTATCTATATATCAATATTTTTGTCTATCTATCTATCTGTCTATTTGTTTATCTAATTTTTTATCAATCTACATATCTATCTATATGTCTTTCTATCTGTCTATCTATCGATCTATCTATCTATTCTATATCTATCTATCTATTTATGTATGTGGCTATGTATTTTTATATCTATCAGGATATCTATCTATCTAATAATTTATTGATCTATCTATCTATCTATTTATTTATATTTATATCTATCTATCAATTAATTAATTTATCTGCCTATCAATCTTTTTTGAATTTGTCAATGAATCTATCTATCAATTTGTCTATCAATCTTTCTATGAATCCATGTATCTATATGTCTATCTATTTGTCTAACTATCTATATATTAATCTATTTCTCAATCTATCTATTTATCTATTTATCAATCTTTCTTTCAATCTTTATAAATTTCTATCTATCTATTTGTCTATCTGTCTATAAATTTGTCTGTCTATATATCTATTAGTATTTCTATCAGTTTGTTTGTTTGTTTATTTGTATATCTATCTATCAATCTATCTAACTATATAACTTAACTATCTATCTATTTGTCAAAAATTTTCTCTCTCTATATATCTTTCTGTCTACCATTGTATCTATCTATCTGTCTGTCTGTCTATCTATCTGTATATCTATCTAAACTAACTGTCTATCTATTTATCTATGTGTCTATCTTTCTATGTATCAATATGTCTATTTATCTATAAATCTTTCTATATGCCTATCTATCTATCTATCATTCTATCTATCAATATGTCTATCAATTTGTCTATCAAGCTTTTTATCAATATGTCTATCAATATTTCTATCAATCTTTTATCATTCTATCTATTAATCTGACTATCTATTTTTCTATCTATTAATATTTCTATCTATATGTGTATCTTTTTGTCTATCTATCTATCTACTATCTTTATATCTATCTCTATATAAATCTATCTATCTATGCGACTATCAATCTATCTAAAAAACTATCTTTTTTTGTCTATCTGTCTATCTATCTTTCTATTTGTATATCTCAATTTTTGTCTGTCTATGTATCTACATATTTTTTGTCTGTCTATTTGTCTATCTAAGTGTCTCCCTAATTCTCTGCCTACCTGATGCCAACCTATCTATCTGTCTATCTATCTATCTATCTATCTGTCTATCTATCTATCTATCTGTGTGTATGATTGTTTTTTTGTCTAACTGTATTTCTGTCTGTCTAACTGTTTGTCTATCTATCTGTCTATCAATATGTATATATATATATATATATATATATATATATATCTATAATTTAACTATCTACCTATCTACATGTCTGTAAATCTATTTATCTATTTTTTATCAATCTATCTATCTGGCTATCTATCTATCTTTCTATCTATCTATATTTCTATCTATTTATATATCACTTTGTCTATATATCTAACTAACTATCTATATATCTATGTATCTATGTATATATCTATCTATCTATGTATCAATCAATCTAATTTTTTATCTATCTATCTATTTGTTTATCTACCTTTTTATCTATCTATCTATCAATTTGTCAATCAATATATTTATATGCCTTTCTATCTACCTACCTATCTATCTGTGTCTAATAATCTATCTATCTATTTATCTATATATCTAACTATCTATCTATTTATAATTCTGTCTATCAATCTATCTATAAAATTGTCCATCAACTATCTATCAATATGTTCATCAATCTTTCTAGCAGTCTATATATATATATATATATATATATATATATATATATATACATATATATATATTTATATTTATATGTCTATCTATGTCTTATTCTATCTGTTTATCTATCTGTCTTTCAATTTGTGTATTTATATGTCTATTAATCTGTGTTTGAAACTTTCTATCTATTTATCTATCTATTTGGCTATCTTTCTTTATGTATGTCTTTTTGTTTATCTGTCTATCAATCTTCCAATTTATTTTTCTGTCTATCTGTTTATTTGCTTGCCTGCCTAATTGACTGCCTACTTGACTACCTACCTTTATGTCGATCTCTCTAACTAATTGTCTATCTATTTGTCTATCTATCTATCTTTCTTTCTTTCTTTCATTCTATCTATTTTTCTATCTATCTATCAATCTATATGTCTATCTATCTATTTATCTATCTATCTATCTATCTATGTGTATATCTATATTTCTATCTATTTTTATATCTTTCTATCTATAAAACAACTTGTCTATCTATCTATCAATATGTGTATCTATATGTCTTACTATCTATCTATCAATATACCTATCTATCTATCTATCTAACAAATTGTCTATCTTTATGTCTATGTATCTATCTATCTATTTTTATATCTATCTTTATTTATACTATCTATTTATTTTTGTATCTATCAATATATATATATATATATATATATATATATATATATATATATATTTCTATCTATCTGTATACCTATTTATCAATCTATATATCTAACAATATTACTATCTATCTATCTAATATTCTAACTATTTATCTATCTATATATCTAGCTATCTTTTTCTCTATCTATCTATCTAATTGTCTATCAATTTTTCTATCAATCTATCTATCAAACCATCTATCAATCTATCTATTAATCTGTGTATCAATCAATCTATAAATCTATCTATCTATGTAACTATCTTTCTATTTATCTGTCTATCTTTATGTCTATCCTTCTATATATCAATCTTTCTATATATATATATATATATATATATATATATATATATTTGTCTGTCTATTTATCTGTTTATCTGTCAATCTATCTATCTATCTATCTATGTATCTTTCGACTTTTCTATCTATCTGTCTAACAATATGTCTATCTATCTTTTATCTATCTATTTATGTATATATCTGTCTATTTATCTATCTTTCTATCTATATTTCTACCTATCTATCTTTCTTTCTATAGGTCTATTTAACTCTCTATCTATCTATCTATATGTTTATTTATCTATTTATTTGTCTAATAATCTTTCTATATATTTGTCTATCTATCTATTTATCTATTTGTCTATCTATCTGTCTATCAATTTAACTAACATTTTATATATCTTTCTATCTATACATATATTTATTAATCTAACTATCAATTTGTCTTTCAATCTATCTCTCTGTTTGTTTGTCTGCCTGTCTATCTATCTATTTGAATTTCTATCTATCTTTCTATCTATTTGTTTATCTATCTATCTATCTATAATTTTATTTATCTATCAACCAGTCTACATAACTTTCTATCTATCATTCTATTTATGTATCTATCTTTTTGTTGATCTACTTATCTATATATCTGTCTGTCTATCTATCTATCTATCTATCTATCTATATATCTATATATATGTCTATTTGTCTATATATCCACCTATATATTTATTTATCTATCTATCTATTTGTATGTTGACTTTATGTGTATTTATCTATCTTTTTATTTATTTATCTATCTATCTCTTTATCTATATGACTATCTGTCTTTCTATCTTCGTGTCTATATATTTGTATATATTTTTATATATATGTCTATTTATATCTCTATCTATTAGTCTTTCTAATTATCTCTTTGTCTATATATTTTTCTATCAATCTTTCTATCCATATATCTATCTGTATATTTGTCAATCAACCAATCAATCTTTCTATCTATCTATCTATCTACATATCTATCTATCTTTCTTTCTATCTAACTAACTAACTAACTGACTATCTATCTATCTATTTATATGTGTGTCTACCTATCTATCTATTTGTCAAATAATCTACCTATCTTTTTGTCTATCTATATATCTTTCAATTTATGTATCTTTCTGTCTATTTATCTGCCTATCTATCTATCTATCTATTTCTCTCTCTCTTTCCATTATCTAATATTTTATCTATCAATCTATCCATCAAACTATCTATCAATCTGTATATTAATATATCAATCATTATGTCTATCAATCTGTTTATCAAACAATCTATTGATTAGTATATCTATGTATTAATAAATCTATCTAGCTGTCTATCAATCTGTCTATCAATTTGTTTATTAAACTATATATCTATATGTCTATTTGTCTTTCTATAGTCTATTTATCTATCTTTTTATTTGTTTACTTTTTTAATATCTATTTATCTTTTTGTCTGTCTATCTATATGGTATTTTGTGTGTCTACCTCCCTGACTATCTTCCTGCCTGGTTGCCTACCTATCTATCTTTCTGTGAGGATATTTGTTTGTCTATTTGCTTGTATATCTATTTATATATTTTTCTATCTTTCCGTCTATCTATTTGTCTATATATATATATATATATCTATTTATCTCTTTATCTGTCTATCTATCTATATATTTACTTGTCTATCTATCTATCTATCAACCAATCTAACAAACTAACATCTATCTTTTTGTATATCTTTCTATCTATGTCTGCCTATCTTTCTATTTATCTATATGTCTATTTATCTATCAATCTATCTATATGTCTATCTATATTTTATTTATATGTCTATATATTTATCTATCTATCTACTTGTATATCAATCTGTCTAACTATTTATCTATTTATCTTTTTATATAACTATCTTTCTATCTTTCTTTTTGACTATTAATCTATCTATCTGTCTATCTATTTATATGTATATCTATCTATTTATCTATATGTCTATCTATCTGTTTATCTATCTATATGTTTATCTATCTATCTATTTGTCTAGATAATTATATATCTATCTATTTGTTTAATAATCTATCTATCTATCTATCTATTTGTCTATCTATATCTTTATCTATATATCAATCAATATATCTAACTATATATATATATTTATCTATCAATCTATCTATCTATTTATCTATCTACCTATCTATGTAATTGCCTATCTATCTATCTATCTATCGATCTACATATGTATCTATCTATTAATCTATTTGTATATCGATCTATCATTCTATATGGATATCTTGCTCTATGTGTAATTGTCTTTATGTCAAAATATCTATGTGTCTATCTATCTATTTATCTATTTGTCGATCTATCTATCTATCTATATATTTATATATCTTTCAATCTATTTGTTTATCTATCTATTTTCTATTTGTCTATAAAACTATCTATCTATCTTTTTAACTATCTATCTGTCTATATGTTTATCTATCTATCAGCTATTTATTTATTTGTCTATATAACTATTTGTTTATCTGACTATTTATCTATCTATCTATTTTTTGTCTAAATGATTATATGTCTATCTATCAATATTTGTAAGTGTTTAAGTTCTTCTCTTTCTATCTCTCTAAGTATCTATATTTCAATCTATCTATCTATATAATTGTCTAACTATCTTTCTAACTATTAGTCTATCAATAAATTGATCTATCTGTCTATCTATTTATATATCTATGTAGCCATCTATTATCTATATATTTGTCTATCTATCTATTTACTTGTCTATCTATTCGTCTATCTATCTATCTATCTAGTTGTCTATCTATCTATCTATCCATTTGTCTATCTATCTATTTTCAACCAATCTATCTATCTATATATCTATCTATTTGTCTATCTATCTTTCTATCTATATGTCTATCTATCTTTCTATCTATATATCTGCCTATCTCTCTATTTATATGTCTATCTATATTTTTATCTATTTATTTATCTATCTGTCTATTTATCTCTCTAATTGTCTATCTATCTGTCTATCAATCAGTCTAACTATCTATCTATTTATCTCTCTATATAACAATCTTTCTATATTTCTTTCTACTTATTAATCTATCTATCTATCTATCTGTATATCTATCTATTTATCTATCTGTCTATCTATTTCTCTATTTATCTATCTATCTGTCTAATGATCTATCTATCTATCTATATGATTGTTTATCTATATTTTTATTTATCTGTCTGTCTATCAATCTATCTATTTATTTATCTTTTTGCCTATCTAAGTATTTGTCTATCTATCTATGTATCTACATATTTATCTATCAATATTTATCACCTATTTTTCTATCTATTTACTAGCTATTTATATATCTGTCTATATAACATTTTATTTATATGTCTATCTATCTATCTATTTATTTGTCTAAATGATTATATGTCTATCTATCAATATTTGTAAGTTTCTGTGTTATTCTTTCTATCTGTCTAACTATCTATCTTTCAAATTTCAATCTATCTATCTATATAATTGTCTGACTATTTTTCTAACTATTAGTCTATTGATAAATCAGTCAATTTGTTTATCTATCTATATATCTATGTAGCTATCTATTTATCTATCTATTTATCTATATATTTATCTATCTATTATCTATCTATTATCTATCTATCTATAGGTTTATTTGTCTATATATCTATCTGTCAATCTATATATCTGTCTTTGTAATTATTTATCTATTTTTCTCTCTATCTTTATGTATATCTATTAATCTATCTTTCTATCTATATAATTATCTGTCTATCTATCAAACTGGCTAACAATCTATCTCTTTATATATCTATCTATCTATTTGTCTAACTATCAAACTAAATATTTATTTTTATGTTTATATGTCTAATGTCGATATATCTTACTAAGTTTCTAATTATCATACTTTCTATTAGTCTTTCTATCTATCTTAATTGAACATATGTCTATCTATCTATCAATTTATCTATCTCTCTATATATATATCTATCTATCTATTTGTTTATTTATCTATCTAGTTGTCTATTTATCTATCTAGTTGTCTATTTATCTATCTATCTATCTAGCTGTCTATCTTTTTGCCTATACATCTATCTATCTATCTATCTATCTTCAGATATGCTTATCTCTCTCTCTCTCTCTATTTGACTATATGTCTATATTTCTATATGTCTATATATCAATCTTATTATCTATGTATCTTCCTTTCTATCAAAATATTTATTTATCTGTCTGTCTGTCTATCTATCTGTCTGTCTGTCTGTCTATCTGTCTATCTCTCTATATATCTTTTATCTATCTATCTTTATTTCTTTCTTTATGTTTATCTATCTACCTGTCTATCTATCTATCTATTTATCTTTCTACCTGTCTATATATCTATCAATTTTCCTATCCATTTATGTGTGTATATATCTTTCTATCTATCTAGCTATGTTTCTATCTACAAATCTATATTTTGCCTATCTATCTATCTATCTTTCTTTCTTACTAGTTGTCTATCGATATATTTATATATATATATATATATATCTATCTATCTATTTGACTATATCTATCAATATATATTTTTATCTGTCTAACTATATAACTATACATCTAACATTCTATCTGTATATATATATCTATCTTTCTATCTTTCAATCTATCTATTTTTATTTGTATATATGACTATTTCTTATTTGCCTATTTGTCTATCTACCTATATGTTTAATTGACTATCTATCTGTCTGTCACACTTTGTATCTATCTATATTTCTTTGCCCGTGTATCTATCTATATATTTATTTATCTATCTATCTGTATGTATGTATGTTTATCAATATATATATATATATATATATATATATCTATCTATCAATCTTAATAACTGTCTATTATTGATTTGTCTATATGTATATGTTCCTATATATCTTTATGTCTACTTGTTTGTCTGTCTATATATTTATTTGGTATTTATGTATCTTTCTATTTCTTATTTGTAAATCTTGGTATTTGTTTATTTGTTTATCTATCTATCCATCTATCTATTTATATATTTATCTATCTACCAATCTACCTTTTTATCTACCTATCTATTCATCTATTAGACTATCAATCAATCAATCAATCTTTCTATATGGCTATCTATGTGTATATCTCTTTTTCAATCTATCTAACTATCTATCAATCTATCTGTATGTCTATCTTTTTATATATCTATCTCTCTTTATCTATCTATCTCTCTATATATCTTTTAGTATATAAGTCTATTAGTCTAGTTAACTATTAATCGATCAATCAATTAATATATCTTTTTATCTATCTTTCTGTCTAACTGTCAATTTGTATATCAATCTATCTATTTATCTATCTAAATATCCAACTATCTATCAGTCTATAACTATATAAATCTATCAGTTTATTAGTTTCTGAGACTATTTATTTATCTCTCAATTTTTTTGTCAATCTATCTATCTATCAAACTATCAATTAATATGTTTATTTACCAATATGACTGTGTAAATATGAGTTTATGTGTCGATCTATCTATTTTTCTATCTATCTATTTATCTACCTATCTATCCATCTTTATATATATCTATCAATCTATCTTTCTATTTATCTATATATATATATTTATCTATCTATCTGGGTAACTGTCTATCTATCTATATGAAAATTTGTCTATCTAACTAACTAACTATCTATTTGTCTATCTATTTGTATATTTATCTACTATCTGTTAGTCTATCTATTTGTATATTTATCTACTATCTATCTATCTATTTGTCTATTTATTTTTCAATCTATCTATAAATCTATTTGTCAATCAATTAATCTATCTATATTTCTAATAATATATCTATCTTTTTGTCTCTCTATTTGTCTATTATCTCTCTATCTAACTACCTATCTAATAGTCTATTTATTTATCTATTGATCTGTCTATTAATCATTCTATTAATTTTCTATCTATCTATTTATAAATAATTTTATCTATGAATTTATCGATCTATCTTTCAATCTAAATATCTATCTATCTAGTTGTCTATCTTTCTATCTATTTATATATATGACTATATATCTATCTATTTGAGTATTTATCTATCTATATATCTAGATATCTATCAATCTATCTATCAATTTGCCTATCTATTAGTCTTTTAATCTATGTATTAATCTTTATTTCAAACTATCTATATATCTATCTATCTTTTTGTCTATCTTCCTTTGTGTCTTAATTTATCTATTTGTTTGTCTATCCATTTGTTTATCTACCTTCGTGCCTGAATGCCTTCTTACCTATTTTTCTATCTCTCTATCTATATGTCTGTATATCTATCTATCTATCTGTCTATATATCTACCAGTTTGTATATCTATTTTTATATTTGTATGTATGTCTATCTGAATGCTAATCAATCTATATATTAATCTATCAATCAATTTCCTAACAATCTATCTATTAATCTGGAAATCATTCTATCTATCAATATGTGTATTTATATATCGATATATCTATCTATCTATTTAACTGTCTATCTATTGATTTATTTATCTGACTATATATCAATCTATATATATGTGTATCTATTTATCTATCTATTTGTCTATATATCTAGCAACCAATAGGTCTATTAATCTATCAATCAAACTATCTATACATTTATCTATTTCATTTTATTCTATCTATTTGTTTATTTGTTTGTATGTATATCTATCTATATGTATGTATGTGTGTATCCTTGCCTGACTAAATGTCAGCCTGCATGTCTATATATCTATATGTCTATTTGTCTATCTATTTATTTGTCTCTTTTTCTATTTATTTGTTTATCTTTCTATCTATTAATCAATCTATCTATTTGTCAATCTATTTATGTATCTATCTGTATATCTATATGTCTATCTATATGTTTATCATCAGTCTATCTATCTATCTATTTTCTAAATATCTTTATATCTCTCTATCTGTTAATCTCTCTGTCTATCTATTTTTCTTTCTATCTTTCTATCATTCTATCTATCTATTTATCTATCTGCCTATCTATTTGTCTATCTATCTGTCTATCTATTTGTCTATCTAACTATCTATCTATCTGTGTATCTATTTTTTATCTGACTGTCTATCTATCTGTCTATCTATTTTCTATCAATATATCTATCAATATTCTATCTATTGGTGTATCAATCTATCTATTAACCTATTTATCAAATTATATATCTATCTATCTGTCTATCTATTTGTTTATCTATCTATCTGTCTATTTGATTGTGTTTTTGTCTATCTGTCTGTCTTTCTATTTGTCTATCTACCTACCTGACTATTCATCTATCTATTTATTTTTCTATTTACCTATTTTTCAGTTGTCTATTTATTTGTTTGTTTGTGTCTCTACCTATCTATCTATCCACTTGTATATCTATCTGACTATCAATCAATCAATCTAACTATCTATCTATTTCTCTTTATGTCTATAATAATATTTCTTTATGAATCTATCTATTTATATATCTATCTATCTTTCGATTTATGTGTTTATTTGTCTATTGGTTTATTTGTCTATTTGTCTATCTACATCTCTGTAGTCTGACTGCCTACCTGACTCTCTATCTCTTTATTAGTCAGTCTCTCAATCTCTTTGTGTATCTAAATTTTTCTTTATCAATCTATTTGTTTGTTTGTATTTTGTCTATTTGTCTATTAATCTATCTATCAATATTGATATAAATTTATCTATCAATTTTTCTACCAATCTATTAATCTTTCAATCAATCAATCAATCTATCTATCTATTTATTTGTCTATCTTTCTATCTATATAACTATCTATCTATCTGTATATATAACTATCTATCTATATGTATATATAACTATCTATTGAGTTGTCTTTCATTCTATCTATCTATATATCTATTTGTCTATCTTTCAATTTATTTATCTATCTGACTATCTATCTATCAATCTATTTGTATATCTATATATCTAACAATTTTATATCAATCAGTCTATTAATCATTGTATTAATCTGTCTATCAAACTATCTTTCTATCTGTCTATATATCTATGTCTTTCTATCAATGTGTGTATTTGTCTATCAATTTTTATGTCTATTTGTCTATATGCTTACCTACCTGACTATCTGCCTGCTTAAGTATCTATATATCTATTTGTCTGCCTATCTATCAATGTGTCTATCTCTCTTTTTGTCTATCTATTTATTTGTCAGTCTATTTGTATATCTTTATGTTTGTCTATCTATCTATTTATCGATAGATCTTTCAATCTATCAATCTATCAATCAATCTTTTTATCAATCTATTTATCAATCTATCAATAATTTATTTATCTACTTATCTATCTACCTATATATATGTCTATATACTTGTGTATGTATCTTTATATCTTTCTATTTATCTATATGACTATCTATATATCTATCTAACTATCTATCAATCTATATATTTATCTATCCAACTAACTAACTATCTATCTATATATCTATTTATGTGTCTATCTATTTATTCATTATTTTGTCTATAAATTTGTCTTTCAATCTATCTATCCATAGATCTATCAATGTGTCTTATAATCTATGTATCAAGCTATCTATATATTTATGTATCTATTTGTCTACCAATTTGTTTGCCTATTTGTTTATCTATCTATCTATATATCAGTCTGTCAATTTTGTATACCTGCCTGATTGACTGTCAGCCTGTATGACTATCTATCTATATGTCTATTTTTCTATCTATTTGTCTATCTATCTATATATTTGTTTGTTTTCTATCTATCTATATATCTATATATTTGTCTACCCTTCTAATAATTTTTATATCTATCTATATATCTATATGTCTTCAATCTATCTATCTATCAAACTATATATCTTTTTGTCTATCAATCGGCCTTTGAACCTATCTATCAATCTATCACTAAATATATCTATCAATATGTCTATCAATCTATCAATTTATTTTAAAATTAATTTATTTATAAATCTATTTATCAATCTATATATTAATCTATCCATCAATTAATCTATCTATCTTTATTTTTATTTGTCTATCTATATGTCGATTAATCTATCTTAGAAACTATTTATCTATCTGTCTATCTATATATGTATCTATCATTCAACTTGTGGGTCTATTTGTCTATCAATTTGTTTGTATGCCTGCCTACTTTACTATCTACCTACTTTAATGTCTATCCATCTATTTGTCTATTTGTCTTTATCTCTATTTATCTATTTTTCTATTTATCTATCTGTTTGTCTGTCTATTTGTATATCGATCTCTTTATCTGTCTATCTATCAATCTATCAATCATTTTGTCTATAAATCCATATATTAATCTATTATCATTTGATCATTCTATCTATCTATTTATCTATATATTTTTCTAACTAACTAACTATCTATCTAGCTATATGTCTATCTATCTATTTATCAATCCAACTTTCTATATATCTATCTATCTATCTTTGTTTCTATAAATCTATTTATGTATTTATCTATCTCTATATTTATTTATCTATCTATCTATATATCTATCTATGTGTCTGTCTGTCTTTCTATCTCTTTACCTATTTATTTATTTATTTGTCTCTCTATCTGTGTATATATATAACTATCTATCTTTTTGTCTATCATAATATCTATCTAACTAACTATCTATATGTCTATCTATCTCTTTACCTATCTATTTATTTATCTAACTATCTATTGTTTATATGTGTCTATATATTTATCTATCTATCTATTTATCAATCCTTCAATCTAATCTGTCTATTTATCTTTCTGTCTATTTGTATGTCTATTTGTTTGTCTATCTATCTATCTTCCTATTTATTTGTCCATTAGTTTGTTTGTCTATCTTTTTACTATCTATCTATCTATCGACATGTAAATCTATCTGACTATCTATCTATCTTTGGATCTATCTATCTATCAGTATATATATATATATATATCTTTCTTTCTATCTTAATATCTCTATTTATTTATCTATATATCTATCCGTCTCTCTCTATCTACCTATTTATATATATACCTATCTATTTGTCTATTTATTTTTCTATCAATATATCTATCTATCTATCATTCCATCTATCAATCTATATATATATATATATATCTATCTATCTACATGTTTGTTTGTCTGTGTGTCTATATATATGTCTATCTATTTGTCTACCTATCTTAATTACTATTTTCCTGCCTGTCTGTCTATCTGTCTATATGTGTGTCAGTCAAAATGTCTATCGATCAATTTGTTTGTCTATTTATATATATTCATGTGCTTATATTTGTCTATCTATCTATATATTAATATATATGTCTATATATCTATATATCTCTATCTATCTAATTATATATATATATATATCTATCTATCTATCTATCAATATTTCTATCTAACTATCTATCTATCTTTCTATCAATCTCTTTATCCATCTATCTATCTATATATTTGTCTGTGTATGTATCTATTTATCTATTTGTCTAACTATCTATATATCTATTTATGTATCTGTCTATCAATCTCTATCTATTTGCCTAATAATTTATCGATCGATCGATCTATCTATCTATCTATATATCTATCTATCATTCAATCAATCTACCTATCTATTTATTTATCGATTTGTTTATCAATATTTCTATCAATCAATCAGTCTATTAGTCTATCAATTGGTGTATCTATTAGTCTATCAATTTGTCTATCAATCTGTCTATCAATCTCTCTTTCAAATGATCTTTCAATCTATCTTTCTATTTGTTTATCTATCTATCTATATGCCTATGTACCTATATATCTATCTATGTATCTATTTTTCTATCTTTCTCTCATCTCTCTATCTAACTATATATTTATATATAGATCTATCTATCTATCTCTCTATATGTCTATCTATTGTATATTTATTAGTCTAATAATCTATCTATCTATCATTTTGTCTATCTATCTATCTATCTATCTATCAATTTATCCAATTATCTATCTATCTATGTATATATCTGTCTATCTGTCTATCTGTCTATCTAGCTATCTATCTCTTTTTCTATCTAACTATATATCTATCTATCTATCTATCTATCTATGTCTTTATTTATCTCTCTATTTGTCTATCTAACTATCTTTTTATCTTTCAATTTGTGAATCAACCTGTCTAACTATCGATATATCAATCTATGTATGAATTTATATATATAACTATTTATATATCTATCTATGTATTTGTCTATCTATATATCTATTTATTTATTTGTCTATCTCTCTATCCATGTGTCAATCTGTTTGTCTGCCTACCTGATTGACCGTATGCCTCCCTGATTGTATGTTTATCTATTGTTTCTTTGTTTTCCTATCTATTTATTTGTCTATTTGTTTATATGTCTGTATGTCTATATATCTATCTATCTATCTGTCTATCTATACATCTCTCTATCAATATATCAATCTATCTCTCTGTCTATATATATATATATATATATATATATATATATATCTATCTATCTATCTATTTGTCTATCTATTTGTCTAACTATCTTCTATCTTTCTTTCAATCTATCTATCTATTTATATATCTATCTATCTGTATATCTATCTGTCTGTTATCTATCTATTTGTCTGTATATATATATATCTATCTATCTATCTATTTGTCTATCTATTTCTCTAACTATTGTATATCTATCTTTCTATCAATCAATCAATCAATCTATCTATCTATCTATCTATCTGTCTGTTATTTATCTATCTGTCTATCTATATGTCTGTCTATCTATCTATCTATCTATTTGTTTATCTATCTATCTATCTATAAATCTATCTACCTACATATCTATCCATGTACATGTCTTTCTTTTTGTCTATCTTTTTGTTTATCTATCTGTCTATCTATTTATCTATCTATCTATGTGTTTATCTATCTATCAATTTATCTATCTACCATTTTTCTATCTATCTATCTATCTATCTATATATCTTTCTATCTATATGTATGTCTATCTATTTATCTATCTATTTATATATATATATATATATATATATATATATATATATATATATATATATTTATATCTATCTATATATCTATTAGTTTATCTATTAGTCCATTTAACTATTTATATATATTTAACTATCTATATATCTTTATATCTATTTAACTATTTATTTATCTATCTATCTACCTATTTATATATATATATATATATATTAGTTTTTGCTGTATATGTAATTTGTTTTTAACTTAATAATCTATTTTAATATTTTTATGTAAGTACAGGAAAGGAAATATTAAAAGCCCGGGGATGCAGCAGTAGCACAATAACGGAGGTCCCATTGACCGGTCAGCGGGCCGAAATTTTTGGAGTAGAGCCTGGCCCGGTCCATGATCTGACCTGCTTCGGTTAAATGAACCGGCTGTTTATTTTTTTTTGTATAAAATGATTTGTATTTATTTTTTGGGCTGCTGTTTTTGACCCGGTTGAACTGTTTATCTTCGTTCTCCTCTCTCTCTACGCGATTTCGCGACTGCCGAATGCTGCATATTGTAAGATGCTCCATTTCTTGGTTTTAATCTGTAACGCATAAGCATTTTCTTGTGGAGGTAGCTAGTCGTACTGAGCGACTAGCGAACCACGTTATTTCTGTGTTGATTTCTCGTTTTGATTATGTCGTGGATGCTTGTGGATTGGGATATATATATATTGCTTGTTTCTATGTTTTCTGTTGTTTCTGTTCTTAATCTCACTACCCGTGGAAGCGCGATTGCCTAATAGTTTATCTATCAGTCTATCAATCAGTCTATCTATTTAACTATCTATCTATGTATTTGTTTATCTATCTATCTATCTATCTATCTGCCTATCTATTTGATTTTCTATCTATCTATATTTTTATTTATTTATCTATCTATCTATATGTCTATTTCACTATAAAAAAAGAATTGTTTAGCTACGAAATTTAGCTTGGGAAATAATCCCAAGTTAATTATCTAGGCATTAGCTATGGAATATTAAGAGATGTTTGATTTTACATTGAATTATAAATTATCAATGGATTTGTGATGGATTAGATTTTGAAATATTTGATTGAAAATTGTTCCTAGCTAATATTATCGTAAATTTTCGCACAAAGAATGGTGGCCATTTTAGCAATAACTTTAAATTTGGATTTTCCCTTGCTAATTAATTAAAGATAAATCCATCGCTAAATAATATTCTAAAATCTTTCTTAATGATTTTATATTTATTTACTAGCGATTATTCCTTAAATGATAATTTTCACAAAATATATGTATTTAGATATGAATTTTTTTCTTGCTATTTTTGTTTGGGATAATTTTCATTGCAAATTTTTAATGAATTAATTTTTTTTATATTATTTATTTTAATATTTTATGTAATTTCATATATTAAAGGTATGTCATGGTCTATGGATGAGGAATCAATGAAAGTCACATTCTTCAAAAATATTTATAAAATTATGATATTATAAATAAACAATGTATATAAATATAGGCTAAAAACTATTTTTATGATTATTAAATTTTAAAAAAATTATACCAAAATATTTTTTCAAAAAATTTAATTATGATATTTAAATATTTATTTAAAAAACATTAAATAATTAATTATATAATTATAATCATTTTTTAAGATATTTTAAATAATAAATAAACATACATAAAAATTACTACTAATATAAAACTAAAATATTTAATTGTATGATTAAATAAAAAAAATTATAAAAATATCTAAATTAATGAATAAACAAGTAAATATTTATATTTTTTTAAAAAAATATTTTTATTATTATAGGAATTTTTAAAAAAATATTTACTAGAAGATTTGAAAATTTTGAATTATAAAAAAAATTCAAAAATTTCATAAAATTTTAAAACAATAAATTGATATTTAAAGATAAATGCATAGATGTTTTAATTACATCAAAAAAATCTTGAAGATTTAAAAAATTAATATGTCAGTGTGGTTATTAAAAGAACACTTCAAGTATTTTTTTTCGGATTTTAAAAGAGTTTTTTAAAATATTACTAATATAGCGACGTTTTTAGCAATTGAATTTTCCTAGCTAATAAAATCTGGAATATAGCGACGGATTTAACGATGGATTTAGTAACACATTTCCCTAGCTAATAAAATCTGGAATATAGCGATGGATTTAGCGACTGAATTTCCCTAGTTAATAAAATTTGGAATATAGCGACGAATTTAATGACAGAATTTTCCTAGCTAATTACATCTTGATTATAGTGACGGATTTTAGCGATTGAAGTTTCCTAGCTAATTACATCCATAATATAGTGACGGATTTAGCGATGAAATTTTTCTTGCTAATTACATCTAAAATATAGTGACAGATTTAGCGACAGAATTTCCCTTGCCAATCTTTAATATTTTAATTTTTTTTAATTTATTATTAGTTTTACTATTTTTTTTAATTTTATTTATTTAATGTATGTTAATGGTCTATAGATGAGTCATCCTTGAAATAAATATCCTCCTCGTAAAATTATAAAAAAAGGATATTATAAATAAATAATATACAAAATATAAAAATACAAAAAAATCATATTAATAAGGACTAAAATAACTATTTTTATGATGTATACATTTTTAAAAAAATTATACAAAATTTTTTTTTATAATTTTTAATTAACTAAAAAATTTGTATTAAAGTAACATTAAATAATTAATTTTATAAGTATAATAATTTTTACGATATTTTAAAAATTAAATTAACATACAATAAAATTTCTACTAATAAAAATATAAAATAAGTCATTGTATGATTAAATAGAAATTATTTTCAAAAATATCTGAATTGATGAATAAACTAGTAAATATTAATATTATTATAAGTAAAAAAATGTATGATTATAGGAAACATTTAAAAAAAATAATTAATACAAAATTTGAATAAATACATAGATGTTTGCCCATACTAAATTTTTTAAGAATTAAACAATTGAGTAATATTTTTACTATTAGCTTTTAACATTTAGTATTTATTATATTAATAAATATAATTTTTTTTAATGATTTCACTTAAAGTAATTTTTTGAATTTTAAAAATTATTAATGATATCAAATAATATGAAATTTTATTCTTTTAAAATTAGTTCATATCATCTATATAATAATTAATATGAATTTTTAAAAATTTAAAACCATAAAATGTATATATTTATATATGTTTTAACATTAATAGTATTTTAAAACTGTTAGGAGAGTGGCTAGAAGACACATCATCTTTTCATGTATGTCTTATTATATAAAGTTTGTAAATTTTGTAGCTATTTGATTTTTTTTATAAGGCTAAACATATATTTTTTAAAATTGTTTATATATTTATTATTTAATTAATTTTATAATAAAAAATTATAAGGTATTTGTTTTTCATGTGCACCTTGCTACACGCACATGAATATTGTTGAAAAAATTTTGATAAAAAATAAAAAAAATTAGTCTTTTTATATTTTATATATATATATATATATATATATATATATATATATATTGTTATTTAATGTTTTTATAATTAAAAATTTAAATATTTTGGCAATATATATAATCACTTGTTGTCGAGACACAAGAGACAACTCTAACAAGCGAAGCCGCTAAGTTCCCCATAGTCAACCTCTATCTCTCGACACTGATACATCAAAACCTAATCGAAGAGTAATATAAGCGAGATTTCTTATTGATTTAAGGTATGTTTTCTACCCTAATTCTTCATCGATTATCTTAATGCAAGAGTGAGCATTTTGATTCTGTTATTTTTTATTCCGAAATTCTACTTCATTAATCACCATGGTAAGCTTGGATTGCTTATATAAACTTATTCGTATACATACATCATGCATTTGTGATATAATGTATTCTCATTGTGTATCTACATCAGTATACATACCTTAAATTTCTTATATATAAACAATATATATAAACATCAAACATAAACATAAGTGTATTTTATATAATTGTATTTACACATAACTATGCATCAATATTCATGTGTGATATAATTCAAATTTCTTATATAAGTGTATTTTACAATATCTATAACTATAAAAATAGTATACATAAACATAACTATATATAAATATAATAACGTATATTTAATATACATATATATATAGATATATAACTATATATATATATATATATATATATATATGTATTTACAATATGTATATCAATATATTACTATATATAAATGTATTTATCCACATTAATATACATAACTATATATAAACATTAACCATAAAGAGTATACATAAACAATATTAGGTATGCTGATTCGATATCTACATCAATATATATAACTATATATAAACAGTATACATAAACAACGTACATAAACATAAGTGTATTTTATATAAGTGTATTTAAACATAACTATACATCAATATGTATGTGTGATATAATTTGAATTTCTTATATAAGTGTATTTTACTATATTATAACTATAAAAATAGTATACATAAACATAACTATATATAAATATAACAATATATATTTAATATACATATATATATATAAATATATATAGATACATAATTATATATAAATGTATTTAACAATATGTATTCAACATATTACTATATATAAATGTATTTATCTACATCAATACCTATACATAGCCATATGTCTTCATATATATAATTACATGAAAAACAATATATAACATCTATAACATGTATAATTACATGCTTCAGAAACTTAATATCCATTCATATCATTCATCTCATTCATACATATTTTTTTGGATATTGTATAAATCTTTATCATTTTCCCATATATTTTAGGAACTTAAATTTAATTTTTTCAACCTTAAATGTATTTTTATTATATTTTTATATGTTTGTATAATCATTATGATTTAATATGTTTAGATTTTGTATTTTTGTTTCACATAATATCATTTAATTAAAATTGATTTCTAATAAAATGTTCATTTGTTTAAAATTCATGTTGTAAATTTAAAAATAAATACCAATATGTTTGTGTAATAAATATTATAAAAAATTTTTAAAATATATATGTGATGTAGTTTCAATTTACAAAGATAAAACTTTAAAATTTAAATTTATCTACAAAATAAAATTCTCGCTGCATAATATGCAATATGTTATATTTATTATAAATAAACAATGTTTGAAATGTATTTATTAATTACAAAAAAACATTGTAATGTATTAAATTTTAAAAAAAAATAAAAAATAATTATTGAAAAAAAACAAATTCATATATTGATATGGTCATTTATATATTTTGAATAAAATTAAAAAATAATTACTTGTAGAAAAATTTACTCATTTATTTATATGGTAATTTGTTTTGTTTGAACATAATTAAATAAATAATTGATTTTTTACAAAACATTAAAGACATGTATTTATATGCACTGCATTATATTTGTTTGAATTTTAATGTTTCTAAAAATATATTAATAACAATAAATAATAGGTAGAAATTTATCATAGACATTAATATTTTAATAAAAAAATTATATAGAAAAACAAAAACAATATTATCTATTTATGAACTATATTTTAATTTTCAACTTAAAAGTAAAAATAAAATAATTTACAAATATGACAATGTCATTTATATATATGAGTATAATGATAGTTATTTTAATATAAATATTAAAAAAATAACTATGAATAAAATAGAAGCTCATATATATAATTCATAATTTCATTTTATGCATTAATATGCTTCACACACACACACATGCATACACAAACACACACACACACAAATATTTGTTTTAAATATAAATATACAATAATTTATATAATATTTTATTTTAATTAAATTTTCAAAATTAAAAAATTTTAAATACATTTACACACACACACATATAATAGATTCATGTGTAACTTTAAAAATACATTACCTATATAGGTATATGTGTATGTTTGTGTGGGTGTACAATAATATATGCATGCATACAAATATATACACACTACTTTGAAAATGTAGATACATGTGTGAATATATACAAAAGAACAAAATTGTGTATGTTGATATTTAATATATAGTAGTGTATATGGATGTATAAATGTGTGTGTAGGCTAGTGTATATGCACATATATATTTATGCATATATATGTAAATATTAACATTAATTTTGAAAAAAAAAATACTTGAGCACATAAATATTAACATGTTCTACAAATTCATGAGAGCATGAGCAAAATGTGACATTATTGCAAGTTACTACTAATCTCCTATCTATAACACTTTGCTTCAAAATTTGATCAGAGTTCTACTTGCAATGATAAGGTTCATTCAATACTACATACCATTGAGTTACATTTTCATTTAATATTATAATTTGTTCAAATAAAAAAATCTATCTAATATCTTCTTCAACAATACTTCTATCTTCTTTTTCTTGTCTTGATAAGCTATTTTCAATGTTGATCATATGTACATTTTTTATCTAATATCTCTAGTTCAAACTATTGTAATATTAAAATCCATCAAATCAATCTTGGCCTGACATCTTTCTTTTCTATGAGATATTTGATTATAGAATATTTAGTATATACTATGACTTTGGTTCGCAATAAATATGATATTAATTTTCTAAAAGAAAATATTGTTGATACAAGTTCTTTCTCTATAGTGGTGTAATTCAATTGGGCATTTGAGAGTATGTAGTTATAATACTATATGATAACTATTTATAAATATTTGTATAACTATATAAAACTCTTCATAATTTATATTTTAACTATATTTGTAACTATGTAAACTATTTTTATAACTATATTAATAACTATATATAACTATTTTTTTATCTATATAATATTTTATAACTATATGAGTAATTCTATATAACTATATTTTTAACAAAATATATCATATGTATAAAAATATATAACTATATATAATTGTATTTTACTAAATGTATAACTATAAAAATGTTATATATAACTATATCTTTAACTACATACATATTTATCACTATATGTGTATAACTATATATAAATATTTGTATAATTAAGTTATACTTTATATAATTAAATATAACTATATTTGTATCTATGTATACATATATTTAATCATATAATTAAATCTATATATTTATATATAACTACTTGTATGAATACATCTATATATAATTATATGTTTAATATAAATCTATTTTTAATTATATAAACTATAGGTATAAGAACATATTGAGTTAGACCGCCTTCTCTGGTGCCCATATCTTGAGGTCTATTGATTCTGTTTCTTTCTCTCATTAGATCTCATTACTGGCATATGACAAAGGGATTTAGATTTAGTGGAAGAAATGAGGTTTACGTTCACAAAGCTATTTAGCAAGCTATTTTCCAACAAGGAGATGAGGATTTTGATGTTAGGTCTTGATGTTGGCGGTAAGACAACCATTCTTTATAAATTGAACCTTGGTGAAATTTTCCCCATAATTCCTACTATTGTCTTCCATGTAGAAACTTTTGAAAATAAAAACATCAATTTCACTGTGTGGGATGTTGGGGTCATGACAAGATTAACCCTTTCTGGAGGAATTACTTACAAAATACCCAAGGTCTCATAATTATGCTGGAAAGCAATGATAGAGATCGAGTTGTTGAAGCCAGTGATGAGTTGCATAGGATGCTAAACAAGGAAAAGCATTGAGATGTAGTTTTACTGGTGTTTGCCAATAATTATTATGTTACCAATGCAATGAATGCAAGTAAAATTACTGTCAAGCAAGGACTTCACTCTCTTCACCAACACCATTGGCACATTCAGAGCACCTGTGCTAACTCTGGCATGGGCCTCTACGAGGGTCTTGATTGTCTTTCCAATTACATTGTCAGCAAGTCATAAACAATTTTAGCATGATGAGACAAACTTTGTTGACAAATCTGGATGTGGATCTAATCTTTTCCTATTTTGCTTGAGTTTTGTTCTGTTATGTGGATGTCATCATCTGTTTCTAGGAGGATTCAAATTGTATTTATATTTATTTATTGCATGCATGAAATACAAGGCCGCATTTACTTTGTTCTGATCTATTGTAAGCTGAACTTGTTTGTTTTATATATTTTGTCTTTTTTCCAATGGATCCCAAAGGTATAAAAACATATAATTATATATAATTTTCATTGATTATATGTATAACTATAAAATATTACACATAACTATAATTAAAAATAAAATTAACAACATATATTTAATATACATTTTTATATATTAGTATATAAAAATGTATTTTACCATTTATATACCTATAGATAACTATATGTATACATATATAAAATTATATAATAAAAGATATATACCTACATATATAAATATAAGTATAACTATATTTGTAACTATATGTATAACTACATGTAATTATAAAATAAAATACAACATTATGTTTACCTATATGTGTATAACTATATATAAATATTTGTATTATTGTATAACACTTTATAAAATAAAATATAACTATATTTGTACCTATGTATACATATATGTAAATCTATATATTTATTTATAACTTTATATATTTATTTATAAATATTTGTATGAATATATCTATATATAACTATATGTTTAACTATATAAAAATATTTATAGCTATATATACTATATGTATAATAACATATAACTATAAATAAATATATCTTATTATATGTATAACTATAAAAGATTTATACATAACTATATTAAAATATATAATTTATAACTTATATTTAATATACATTTCTATATATTAGTATATGAAAATGTATTTTACTATATCTATACCTATACATAACTATATGTATAAATATATATAATTATATGAAAAAATATATATACCTACATGTATAAATCTTAGTATAACAATATGTGTAACTATATGTATAACCACATGTAACTATATTTATAATTACATGTACAACAACATACGACATTATGTTTAACTATATGTGTATAACTATATATAAATTTTTGTATAACTATATAATACCCTATATAATTAAATATAACTATATTTGTAAATATGTATACATATATAAAATTATATTAAAAAATATATATACCTACATGTATAAATATATGTCTAACTAATGTGTAATTATATTTATAACCACATGTAACAAAATTTATAATTACATGTATAATAACATATAACATTATATTGAAATATATGTGTATAATTATATATAAATATTTGTATAACTATATATACATATTTGTATAATTATATAAAACTCTATATAATTAAATATAACTATATTTGTAACAATGTATACATATATGTAAATCTATATATTTATTTATAACTTTATTTATTTATGTATAACTATTTGTATGTATATATTTTTATATAACTATATGTTTAACTATATAAAAATATGTATGGATAAATATACTATATCTATAATAACATATAACTATAAATAATTGTATCTTATTATATGTATAACTATAAAAGCGTTATACATAACTATATTTAAATATATAATTTACAACTTATATTTAATATATATTTGTATATATTAGTTTATAAAAATATATATTACTATATCTATGCCTCTACATAACGATATGTATAACTTTATAAAATTGTATGAATAAATATATATACCTACATGTATAAATATAACTATAACTATATGGGTAACTATATTTATAACCACATGTAACTATATTTATAACCAAATGTAACTATATTTATAATTACATGTATAACAATATATAACTATATATAATTATATGTATAATAACATATAACTATAAATAATTATATCTTACTATATGTATAACTATAAAAACTTTATACATAACTATATTTTAATATTAATTAACAACATATATTTAATATACATTTTTATATATTAGTATAATAAATGTATTTTAGTATATCCATACCTATACATAACTATATATATAAATATATGAAATTATATGAAAAAATATATATTCATACATGTATAAATATATGTTTAACTATACATTTAACTATATGTATAAGCACATGTAAATATATTTATATTTATATGTATAAAAACATACAACATAATATTTAACTATATGTGTATATCTATATATAAATATTTGTATAACTATAAAAACTCTATATAAATAAATATAACTTTATTTTTTATTATGTATACATATATGTAGATCTAGATAATTGTTTATAACTTTGTATACATTTATGTATATCTACTTATAACTACATGTATGCATATATCTATATATAACTATATATTTAACAATATGTAACTATTTATCACTACATTTACTATATGTGTACTGACATTTAATTATATATGGGATAATACTAATTTGTTGCACTAACTTTAAATTTAATGACAAAAGCTATAATATCAACAGTATGTAAGCACATAGCATGAGAGTGTCCGTTGGTCAGGCTCATATATGGTATAATACAAATAAGGGTCGTACTCTTACCTATTCCCAGGCCTTGGGCCTCAGGCTCATATATGAACATATGTATTAAGAAAGATGTAATATTTGATAGGTTTGTATAGAATAAATTTTTATTTTATTTTATATAACTCCTCATTCTAATAGTATATTCTCTATGTGTCTCTCTCTCCCTCTAATTCTTTTTGTGTCACTCTCTTCCTCTTTTTCTTTCTATGTAACTCACACACACTCACTCTTGTTAGTTTATTTCTCACTCTCATTTCTTGCTTGTTCTCTCTCTCTCTCTCTCTCCCTCTCTCTCCCTCTCTCTCCCTCTCTCTCCCTCTCTCTCCCTCTCTCTCCCTCTCTCTCCCTCTCTCTCCCTCTCTCTCCCTCTCTCCCTTTCGCCATTTCTTTCCCCTCTCCCCTCTTTCTCTTTCTCTCTCTCTCTCTCTCTCCCTCTCCCCTCTCTATCTATCTATCTATCTATCTCTTTCTTTATCTCTCTCTCTCTCTCTCCCAATTCTCCATTTCTCTACCCCCCTCTCTCTCTCCCCACCTTCTCTCTCTCTCTCACTGTCCCCCTTTCCCACTCCAAACTTTAAATGTCATTCTTTTTTGCTCTCATTTCTTGTGCAGTATCTTATGTTGCTCCCTTTATCTAGTATTACCGTGATATCTATTAATCTTTATCATGCTAAAAATCGCTTTTTCTATTCATGTAGATTCTGTAAACATATTGCCTCGATATTCATGATATTTAATTTTTAAATATTAATCTATAAGTAATTTTATTTAATTATTAGTATATTTTGAAGTAATAAAATGTTTAATTCTAAATAAGAATTAAGCATTATTTTTTGTGAATAAAATAGGGGAAAATGAGTACAAATAATCAGTGGATGTGCAGAAAGTTTATGAATGGAATTTTAAATAAATATTTTTTGAGTAGGCTTGAAACTTTCATCAATTTTGCATGTAGTCAATCGAGATGGATGGATGGAGAAAAAATTAAGTGTCCATGTGATCATCACAAGTGTCACAATATCCATTTTCATGATACACACACTATAAGATACTATTTGGCTAAATATGGCTTTGTGCCAATTTATTTTGTTTGGATTTATCATGGGTAAAGTATAATGGCTCTGAACATTGACCAAAATGAGAGTACTGAATCATTTTCTTGTGGTGAAGAATCATCAAACACATACCGTATAATGATAATGGAAGCTACTGGTGCTGACTTCAATATAAATTATATGGATGAACCACCTAATCCTGAAGCTCAGAAATTTTATGAAATACTTAAAGCTGTAGATAAAGAATTTTTGCTTGGTTGTAAAACACATTCGTAATTGTCACTCGTTGCTCGACTTATGAGCATTAAGTCAAAAAATCATATGTCTGAGAAATTATTTGATGAGGTGACATAAATGATGAAGGACAGTGTTTTGGATAATAATTTGATCACTAACTTTTACAATACTAAGTAGTTACTATGAGGAATGGTTCTACCAATGGAAAAAAAATCATTATTGTATCAATGGATGTACGTTATATTGGGGTGGTAATAGTGATTTAATTACCTGTAAGTTTTTTGATCATCCTCGATTTAAGAAGGCATCTCTTGTTGTAGATACGTGAAAAAAATTAAAAGTTGCATTTAAGAAGATGTATTATTTTCTATTAATTATTCGATTACTGAGACTATATGCATCAAATGCTATAGCAAATGATATGAGGTGGCATTCTGAGCATGAGGTTGAAGAAGATGTAATGAGTCATCCATTAGATTCACTTACTTTGAAGCATTTTAATCATAGACATCAAGATTTTGCAGCTGAAAGTTGAAATGTGAGATTGAATCTCTATAGTGATGGATTTCAACCATTTGTGCAAACTAGATAATATTATTCAACATGGGCAGTGATAGTGACACCTTATAACTTTACTCCATGGTTGTAAATGGAGAAGCAATATATGTTTTTGTCAAAATTGGTTCTAGGGCCAAAAAATCTAAGACATGATGGATATTTTTTTACAGTCTCTTATTGTAGATTTAAATCATTTGAGGGATGTTGGCATAAATACATATGATATCTCAAAGTAGCAAATTTCATTATGCGGGCGGCTCTTATGTGGACGGTAAGTGCCTTTTCTGCATATTCAATATTGTCTGGCTAGAGTACTACAAAATGATTCACATGCCCATATTGCATGACAAATTCCGATGCATTTACCCTCAAATTTAGTTGTAAACAATCATGGTTTGATAACCATCATAAGTTTCTACCTACAAAACATCCATTTCGAAGAAATAGAACTACATTATGAAAAAATAAAACTGTGATTACAGTTGCACTAGCAGTTCGTTCAGAAAATGATATTATGATAGAGGTTCAAAGTTTGTGTTTGAAGAAGATAATTGAAAAAGATACTAGTAGAATTAATGGACCAATAGGCAAAATATTTGGCTAGAGGAAATGTAGTATATTTTGAGACTTGCCCTATTGGAAGTCCAATTTTATTCATCATAACTTAGATGTAATCCATATTGAAAAAAATATGTTTTACAATATTTTCAACACTATCCTTAATATAGATGAAAAAACAAAAGACACTTTAAAATCAAGACAAGCGCTGAATGATTACTATTGGCATCCTAACTTGAAACTGAATGAGACAACAGGAAAATTCTCTAAAGCTTTCTACGCACTTGATAAGAAGGCAAGACAGATATTGTGTCAATGGGTTAAAATTTTGAAATTTATTGATGGATATGTGTCAAATATGGGTAGATGTGCTGATATGAAGAATCTTAATATATTTGGAATAAAAAGTCATGACTGTCATATATTTATGCAGAGATTAATACCAATTGCATTCAGTGAATTACTTCCCCTAAGTGTTTGGAAGGTCCTTACAGAACTTTGTTTTTCAAATAGCTAACTGTAACCACTATCAAAATAGATGACATGGTGAGGCTGGAGAATGACATTCCACTTATTATTTGTAAGTTTGAATAGATATTCTCATCGAGATTTTTTGATTCGATGAAGCATTTGCCAATCCATTTGGCATATGAAGCAAGGATAACAAGGCCATTGCAATATAGGTGGATGTATTCTTTTCAGAGGTAAATACATATAATTTGCTATGTTTTATTATTTTATACATAGAGTAATATTGTGAATTAATATAATTGAAATGTGTCTCGTAATGATAAAGGTCATGTGATGGTAAAAGATGATTCTGTGGACAAACTATCTATCTTCAAGCACCCTGGAAGAGCAATGAAAAAATGTATGATAGATAAAGAGTACAAAGCAACTTGGAGCTATGTTTTACTTTATTATGAGGAGTTTGCACCATATATTGAGTATGTATTCTAAAATGGTTGTAGGTTTAATCATAATTTAATTTTATCTTTAATAGGAATTATTAAAAATTCATATATATTTTTCTATCTCTTTTTATATTTGTATAGTATTTATATTGAGCAGTTAAAATATTGGCAACCAGTAATTTCCAGCAATGATGTCGATTATATTCTAGAAAAACTGAATTTGCGAATTGGTTAAAAAATTATGTGAGAATTAATAAGGATTAAATTTTTGAATTATTTAATTTATTAGTATCTTTTATTTGTTAATATCATCTTTTTTAATTTATGTCACAGACAATTGATCCTTCAAATGGAGATTCAAATATTTTCATTTAGAATCTAAGTAAAGGCCCGTTTAGATATGTGACAACCTATCCTAGGCATTTTGTTAATAGATATAAATTTCATAAAATTGGGCACGATTCTTCTAAAATAATAATGAATAGTGGTGTATGCATTAAAGACTCATGTTATAGTGCTATGAGATTGATTATTATGATCAACTCAAAGAAGTTATTGAGTTGGAGTATCCTACACTTGAAAATAATAGGATTAGAATATTAAAGTGCGTATGGTTTGATCATACATGAAATTTGGGCACAAAGATTCATTCAAATTATAATCTAGTAAATGTTAAGCATTAACTTAAATATACATGAAATATGGGCACAAAGATTCATTCAGATTATAAGCTAGTGGATGTTAAGCATAAACTTATATATAATCAATATGTGCTATTTATTATGGTAGTTCAAGCTGCTTAAGTATATTATTATCCATATCCGAGTTTATCTCATGATAATAGTGATTGATGGGCAAATTGCAAAATCAAAGCTCGATCAAATTTTGAAGTACCAACATCTCAACAAAGAAGTGCAGACTTAGATATTGCACTTGTATTCCTAGAAGATGACATAAATAATATTGAGCCTATGCATGTAGATGAATATCCAGGAAATTTATGTGACACAAATGGTGGCCTAATAGAAATTGAAGATGATCAATTTCAATCTGAAGATGAGTTCAAACTTCTATCGGAATCAGATGAAATATGAGAAAATTCATTGAAGGATGACAGAGATGATAACAATTAAATGGTTATAATTTTATTATAATATTAAACTATCAAAGACTTTCTATATTTTGTTGAAATATATCGATGTGTTTTATTCTAAAATACATGCTTGTTCATCATATCTCTATTATTTGTTCTATGTTTTATTTTGTACAGTAGATGGCGCCCAAAGGACATGCCCATGGTGGAGGTGGACGTGGACAGAGAAATGAACTAAATTCATCTATTATGTTACATCATGTTGCAAAATCAGTACCATCTCATACCCACCATATCCAGACTTTAACATCATAATCACCATCTTCATTTCTATCACCAACACCATCATTGAGACCTCTACAATCACCTTTATCAGAAATAAGTCCGCCAACCATTATGCTTCCTTCACACACTTCTGATCTATCTCTATCTTCTACACTATATTTTATGCCGACAGTTCCCCCATTTACAAAACAAATGACATCATTAAATGGTGTGCCTTCTTCTGCAATCAGTGCAAAGTTAGTAATTGAGAATGTGGATGGGAGGTAAAAGAATATGTAAATATGACTTGAATAAAAAATTTTGATGTTACTCTTTGTGGTTTTTTTAATATTGTTATGATTTTCTTGTATTCAATGTTATTTATTTAATTGTACAGTTTTATTCCATTTCACAAGTGTCCGACTATAATTACAAAGTATTTCAAGAAAATGGCTGATACTAAAGCATTCTCCTGGAAGAAAGTTTCTGAATCGACAAAAGAGTCTTATTTTAATGACTTTTAGGTAAAAATAACAAAACAAAAGCATTGAAAAATAATTATCTAATTACTTAACTATTATGGTGGTTATTATTCAAGTAATAAATAATTATGTTCTTATTGTTAATATAATTTTTTTTTGATTTTTCTATATATAGAATCATTGCACATGGGTGCCCAAATTTTATGGAAAGATGAAGTCATAATGAGAGATCAAAGCTACTCAACGGTATTATGATTTTATCCATAAATTAAAGAATATAAAAGAAAGACCTATTTTTATATCCGAGGATGACTGGCCGGGGTAGCTTAAGTATTGGGAGGAGCTAGATGTGAAGAAAAATCAGATATTGCCAGCAAAATATCGATGAAGTGAGGTAGTTGGACTTGGTTCAATGAATCTGTCAACACACAGGAGGGTCAAAGTTGAGCATTGAGAACACTTGAGATTTCGTACAATTTTAAAATTTTAAACATTTATATATTTAGTGGCTGTCCTAATAGTCTAATAAATCAAATCTGTGCATGGTTTTATTAATTTTGTTAATTTTTTTGATCATTTGATTTTTTATGACTTAATAAAAACATATTCTAGGCTGGAGAATTGGGTAAAGATCCCAATTTTTATGAGATTTTTAGGAAGATACATGTTAAGAAAGTAGATGGTCAGTTTGTTGACAATAAGTCTTAGAAGATTACTGAAAGAATTTGTTATATTAATAAAATTTTATAATACTACAGTACATTTTTAAAATTGTTTGGAATGCAAAATATTTATTTTATTTTATGTATATCTAGAATATTATTTTTCTTTATTTTATCTCACGAACTAATGGAAGAACGTGCAGCAGCTGCTCATCAATAAGTTGACGGTTACATGGATCTTCAACCAATTGGCTATGATCCTATTTATTTGGAGACCATAGGAGGTCGTAAGAAATAGTGAGTGTATGACATTAGCTCGAAGGGAGTGGTATTTTGTTGTGGCATTCATACTTCTAATTCATCTATCTCAGCAATGGTGGATGTGGCGGTAGAACAACAAGCAATGGAAACAAATCAATGTATTGTAGTTATGGAGACCGAAATGAAAAAAAAAAGGATGAGCAGATATCTCATTTGAAGGAAGAAATATATGAAATTAAAGAACAGAAGGATGAGCAGAATATTAATTTGAAGGAAGAAATGTTGGAAATGTAAGAAGATAAGGAGGAGTAGATTAATCATTTGATGGAATAAATGCAAGAAATTAAAGAAATGAATGATGAGATGAAAGAAATTAAGAATGTAATGAAATAGCAAATGTCTTATATAGAGTCACAGTTAGCAGAATTGATGCAATAGATAGCATTTCGAGATCCAGCTACAAAACCTTGGAGGAGTGGCTAGCACAAAATTCCCTACTAATTATGAGGATGATTTCGTATGAAAATTATTTCTAAACTGTTATTGATTTTTGTCTGTGTAGCAAAACATGATAAGAGTTTTTTATAGGTTCATTTTTTTTTATTCTAGTTTTGTTCTTTGCTTTTCTGATTAATCTAATAATGAATCTTTGTAGGACACATTATGTGAGACAAATGAAAAAATTCTGATTCAAAGCATTCAGACATTGCCACGGTCCTTCTAATGCATGGGTCCCATATTTACCGATTTCAGCTTGATCAAAAGGAGGCCTAGCTTCTATTATCTTCATTATTCATAAAAAATTTTATTTTTGCACTCTCTTTCTCTCTAAACATCATTGCTGGACATCATTTAGATTTGTGTTGAAGCTGTATGACTATAAACTTTAATTTGTATTTGTTTATGTCTATAATAACTATTTTTATAATCTATGAATATGTTTGTGTGTCCCCAAATTTTTTGGGTAGATTTTTATCCTATTATAAGTATGTAAAACCCTTGGCTGGTCCTCCATGGTACTGGGAACAAAACCTTAGCTTTTGAAGCTGTGAGATGAACCAAACAAATTAATTCCACGTAAATGCAGGTTTGTTCTTGACACTCTTATTTTGTGCAGATATACGTCATCACAGTTCAGATCTGCGACTACTTGTTATCAGTTATTGGTTTGTAAATGTAATATGTTATGCTCCATGTGTAGGTGTAACAATGTTCTCTATCTATGTGGAGGACCAGAGAAAAAAGAACTAGAAATGCTGACCATGCCTAAGACACATATATGTGTGTTTTTTAAGTCCTATATTATTTTCTTCTATTGTCTTTGATGGTATGTGTATTTGCATGAAAGTACAAGTGTGTGTGTCAACTAAGGCTATGTGATTATATATACATACATATAATACTACAGTATGTACGTACATATATACTAGGTATAAATGTATGTATATACTAAGTATATATATACGTATATACGTAGTATATAAGTACACATATACCAAGTATATATGTTCCTATATACTAAGTATATTTTTACGTATATATTCAGTATATATTTTCGTATATACTGAGTATATTTCTATGTATATACTCAGTATATACATACTTATATACTGTAGTATATATGTATGTATATACTTGGTATATACATACTCTATATTGTAATATATACGTACATATATACTTGGTATATACGTTCATATATACTTGGTATATACATACTTTTATACTGTAGTATATACATACGTATATACCGAGTATATACATTAGTGGGTGCATATATTTATTTGTAGACATTTATATATCGACATACGTACACACTCATTTACACATAGACACACTTTTAAATATATAATTGCTCAGGCTGGTCTGGTCATCATCGTGCATTGCTCATTGATGTAGGTAATAAAAGCCATGGATATTAGACCTTTCCTAAAGATGTGAGATGAAGATAATTCTGGTCCAGGCCAGCCAGGAAGCTAGAAGTTAGTCTTAAAAATCTTCGCAATGATTGGTTCTATTTGTACTAAGTCTTAGAATGATGATGATGATGATGCTCGTGTAGTGTTAATAATTTTGGTCTAGGAGGAATATCGGGTCATATTTTGGGAGAAGCAGCTCGCATCCTCGTCAAACACTCGCTCAATCTCAAGTTCATCAGTCAAGCATCATCGCCCACCCTACTTTTATTATTAGCAACCGCAGAGGCTGTAGTGGCGGTAGCGGCGGCAGTAGTAGTAGCAGTGGTAGTGGTAGCGGCAGCAATAGCAATAACAACAAATGTGGTATATACATACGTATATACTCAGTATATACATAAGTATAATACTATAGTATTTTATGTACATATATATTGAGTTTATTTGTACTCAGTATATATGTACACATAATACTATAGTTTATATGTATCTATACTATAATAATATATGTACCAATGAAATGTTAGTATATATATACATATATACTGTAGTATTATATATTTATCAAAACATATCTTTTTATTTATTTATTTTGATTTGATTGAGTTGTTTAAATTTCTTATAGATATGGTACCGCATTATTCCACATACGAAGCTTGTATAAGTGAAAGAATTTTATTAGACATGACGCACCGTGACTCAGACATCTTTGTCGCATCAGAATGTTGGTGTTCGAAGGAACAGAGGGAAAGAAAGCAACGTTAATACATGGATAAATTATACTTTATTCATTGTCGGTAGATATATTGATGAAAAGATGTAATAAGATTTTGTTATATTTTTGTTTTAATTATGTAAAATATTATATTAGAATAAGTTATTAAATATTTTTTTTTAAATTATAAATTATCATTTATAGTTTTTATTTTTATTCAATTTTATATAAAAATATTAAATTATTTAATTAAAAAATTTTAAAATAATTCAAAATCTAAAATTAGTTTTAAAATTAAAATAGCTATGGACAATTCCCTTACTTAATTAGCAAGGGAAAAATCCTTTGCTAAATTAGCTTGGAATTTTCCCTAGCTAATTTAGCTAGGGATAACTTTATTTTAGCAAAGAATTTTTTCGTTGCTAAATTTATTTGCTAGGGACTTTTTCCATCGCTAATATTTAGCGACGAGAACTTTAGTTAGGGAAATCTTCCATCATTATATCCATTTAGCAGTAGAAACTCACATTTAGCTTGCTAATTTAGCTAGGGAAATTATTTTTTTAGCTAGGAATTTTTCCGTCGCTAGATTATTAGTTAGGGACACTTTTCCTCACTAATTTTTAGTGATGAGCACTTTAGATTGAGAAGAGTTCCATCGTTAATCCATCTCTATGTTCGGTTTGGCGAAGGAAAGTGTCTATTTAGCTAACAAATTATTCCTAGCTATATGGGATTTTCTTGTGGTGTATATATATATGTAACATTTATAAAAATATTTTAAACAAAGCATTATATCAGAGTCAAAAGTAAGGCATGGAAGAAGATGAGCTCTGATTGTTTCTGTTCAAGTGAAAAATGAATCATAGACGATAAGATTATTCACTTAATGCAGTGCAAGCATTTGAGTGGAACAAGAGGTATTTTTATGTTGCTTCTTTATGCGTATCTGGTGTGTACCATAATTCACGCGGTAATTTGTTTTAGATTTTTATGTTGGGGTTTGCATATCATATCTGGTGGGGTTATATTGGCTTTGATAATCATTAATATGACTAGGTGAAAATATGCATGAAGAATGCTGCTTCTTCTTAGTTTTCTTAGTTAAAATATGAGTCCTTATTAGGTAGACTTATTATTTGCATAACTGAAAGGTTTGAATATATTGTTTTGTCCCATCATAGAATCAGTAGAAAATAACTATCATTTAAGCTTGTAAATCCTAATCCTGCCTCTTCTTTAGGTAACATAAATTTTTCCACTTTTACCAGTGAAACTTAGCTTTACCTTCCTTCTTGCCCCATAGAAAATTTGACATTTCTCTTTCTAGCTTTTTAATCGTAATTTTTGGTGGTTGCAGATTCATTAAGATATGAGCTAACGTGCCTTGCAGAACATGTGTTATCAGAGTTATTTTCCCTGCCATGCTCAGTATATCCTCCTTGCATCCTGCAATCTTTCTTCTTATCCTTTCTACCATATAGTCTATGTATACCTCTTTTAGCCTCCCTTCATAAATCGGGCATCCCAGATACATTAAAGCCCCTGTTTTCCATGCAAAACTTGTGATCTTTTTAATTTTTAAAACTGTATTTCTGGAGCATTTTTGCGATTATAAATTGGCATTTACTCTTATTTAACCTTTGTCCTGTTTCCTCCTCTAAAGTTTGGAACAGCCTCATCATATTTTTCAAAGACGAGTTGCCGGCTTTCGTGAAGATGATCACGTTGTCTGCGTATGTCAGGCAACTCACGTTAGGAGTGTTTTTAAGTTGTTTAAAGTAATCAATTTTACCCTCTATCATTTTCACTTTTAAATTTACTATCAATAATTCTAAATAAATATTAAATAAGGTGGGTGAAAGGGGATGACCTTGTCTTAGCCCTCTTGTAGGTTTAAATTCTTTTCCAACCTGCCCATTTATGAGAATCTTCACCCATGCACTGGAGATGCATCTAAATATTAAGTCAATTCAGAATTATGAGAAGCCCATTTTCCTTATTACATAACATAAAGTGTTCCATTCCACTCTATCGAATGCTTTGGACAGATCAAGCTTCAAGATCACATTTTGCCGTCTTGTTTTAACCCCTAGTTCCCTTATCAGTTCCATTGCTAGGTAGATGTTTTCCATCATTAGTCTATTCTGAAAAAATTCTGCTTATTCCGCCGAGATGATGGCAGGAAGAATCTTGCTCATCCTTGTTTTTAAAATTTTTGCTAGGATTTTATAAACCACATTACATAGACTTATAGGTCTATAATCCTCACATTTTTACGAGTTATCCTTTTTTGAGATTAGAACAATAAGTGAGCTAGCCCAGGCTTTCGTGATTTCTACGCCTGCAAAAATCTAAGCTATAGCCTTGGTCAAGTCTTTTTTGATGATATTCCAACAATGGTGAAAGAATTCGTTGTTCCATCCAACCGGACTTGCAGCACTATCTTTATTCGAACTGAACACTGCCTCTTTAATTTCTTCTTCACTTGGTATTATTTCTAACACTTTGTTGTCCTCCTCATTAATTTTTTTTTCAATTAAATTTATTAAGCCGTGACCTTTCCGAATAGCTCTCCCGCATAGATGGCTTTTGAAGTAGGCTTCTAACTTTGATTTTATTTCATTTTTTTTTCCATCCATTCTCCATTAGCATTTTTTATACCTTATTTTTTGTTTTTGTATTTTTATTTTTTCCATCTCATGAAAGAACTTCGTGTTCTTATCCCCGTATTTTAACCACTTTATCTTTGACCTTGTTTCTAGAAAACTTCTTCCATGTGTAGGCTGAGTCTTAATTCTGCTTTTGCTTTACTCATATTGATTCTTGAAATACCATCTTGTGTCTCCTCGTATTTTACTTCCATTGAGGGTACCTCCTCTTCCGCTTTTTGTATCATTTTAGAGATATTTCCAAAATTTTTTTTATTCCATACCCCAAGTGTTAATTTGAGGCTGCGTAATTTTGATGCCAATATCTTCATAGGATTTCCTGAAGTTGGAATTGCCCATGAGTTATTTACTATTTTCTCAAAATCTTTGTGCATTGCCCACATATTTTGAGATTTGAACCCCTTATATATCTTTTTGTTTTCTTTTAATGAGATTAGGAGCGGGCTGTGATCCGGACAAGTTCTGTTAAGATGTTTAACTTTTATTCCACCTAATTTGTCCATGATTTTTGTATTATAAAGCACCCGGTCTAGCCTTGACCATATTGCTCCTCTTTTCTTCCGGTTATTACACCAGGTGTAATTTGATCCCAAAAAATCAGTTTCTAAGAGGTTAGCATTTGTTATGGCCTCGTTAAATGGGCTATGGCCATCGGGTCAGGAGGCCTTCCATCCCTTTTCTCGGAGTAGTTTCTTACCACATTAAAATCTCCACCGGTGTTCCAGGGGACCTTCCTTTTAGCGATCTCTTGCATCTCCTGTCAGAGTCTCTTCCTATCCTCTTTTGCATTGCTCGCATACACTACTGAGAAGATAGCATCTGACAGGTCACTAATCTTAAGATTATTTATTTGTTCTGTTTCCATTAGAATTTTTATGTCTAATATATTATTCCAATAAATCCAAAGTTTACCATTTGAATTTGAGAATGCCTTCTCGAAACCAATTAACTTTCTGTATTTATTAGCTGATTGATACTTACCATTGGTTCGGCAATTATTATCAATGATAGTTTATGAATTCTAATAAGTTTTCTTAGTCTATTTAGCATTGGATTATTTGCTACTCCTCTTATATTCCAAAATAAAGTGTTATTCATTTAAAATTATATTTAGCTTGTGCTCTCGTGGTACGTTTTGATTCATATCTCAAGTTTAAGTGTTTTTTCTTGTTTCTAAGAGGCTTTCTTGAGCTTTGGTAAGTGAGCTCCTTTCTAGATGCTGAACTCTGTGCATTGTCTAGCTTTTAGCCATGTGCCGTATCTCCTTTATCACCATCACCCTGCTTCCTACTTTATGGATTTTTTGTTTGTATGCATCTATATCATCAATTGCCTTTCCTGCATTCTGCTTTAGCTCCGTTTTGTTTTTATGTGCTGGAGGCCAGCTTTTCACATCTATGTTATCTTCCGAGAGAAGATCATCCTCAACCCAATTATAGTTTTCAAAGTTCCTAGTTGGGTTTAAAGCCATTTCACTCTACCTCTCCCTTTCTCTAACATCTTCTCCTTTGTTGTTTTTCTTTCCCCATCTTTCGGGCCCCCTAGAGCTCTCTTCTAGCCACCTCCTTATCTCTTCTATTTTCTCCATTGATCCTCTATTCTTTACTAAACTAACTTCCATTTCATCACTTAAACTCCCACCTCTTTCTAATTCCTTTTCAAAATCCAGGCTACTCTCCACCCTCCTCTTCCCTCTCCTTAGTTTTCTCTCCTCCCTCCCCCTATTCTTCCATCCCTTCCTTCCTTTCTACACCTCTCCTCTGCTCCTCTATTACTTATATTGCTGCCAAAAATTCCTTAGGCCTTTCTTCATAATATATCTCATCTACTGCCCTCCCTGTCTTTTGAACCCAAACATCTTTTCTTTACCCTATTTTCACATGTTCTTTACCAACCTTACCTCTTAGTTCTTCTCCTACCTTGCATTCTACCCTCGCATGCCCCATCCTAAGGCAGTTCTGGCAGTAACTAGGCATGTTTTCTGCAATCACAGGCTACCAAAAACCATTGTTTTTATCACTGCCTACCCATATTCTATTTTGATGGTTTTCTTTAAGGTCCACTTCTATACATATTCGTTCCATGCTCGGTCTGGTCATGCAGGCCGTAGCTTGGTCTAGCATCCATGATGTACCCACACAGAGGGCTATAGAATATAGAGAAGATTTGTTAAAAAAATGCAGTGGAAGGTTGGGGAAGGAGAACCAAACCAGGGCATTTGAGGGTACTTATGAGGATTTAAAGCTAGTCGACCATCTGAACACACGCATTGGGTATCCCACAATGCTCCATTGTCCCTTTAGCCATATCTTCAGGAAGCTTTCTTTCTCTTTGAACTATAACAGGATATGTTTCCCATCTAGTCACGCCCATTTTATTGCTTCCCGTAGCTTTAATGAGGTAAGGAAGTTGTGAAAATGCTCGAATTCTAGTCTACCATGCGAGAACTTTTCGATTAGAGTGAGATTGAACAGTTCTGCAAGCTTCGAAATCTCCTCCTTCGTAAAATAAATTGTCGGGGACTCTTCTTTTGCGTCATAGTTTGGAAATAGGAGCTCGGGTTCCTTGAAAATGGAGGCGAATGATTTTTTATTAAAAATCATCTTGGTTTTAGCCATTTTTTATCTATATATGTATATATCTATCTGCTAGTCTATCTATCTATATTTTTGCCTTTCTATCTGTCTATCTTTGTATTGATCTATCTATCTATCCAACTTTATATTTGTCTATTTATTTATCTACATGTCTATCTTTCTATCTATCTTTTTGTCTATCTATCTATCTATCTATTGATATATATTTATACCTATCTATCTATTTATCTATCTGTCTGTTTGTCTATCACTCTATCTATTGATCTCTCTATCTATATCTATTCATATCTATTTTTTATCTAATTATCTATCTAACTATCTGTCTTTCTATCAATCTAATGATTAGTGTATCAATCTATCTTTCAATCTATCTATTTGTCCATCTATGTGTCTATATATTGGTCTATCTATATATCTATCTATTTCATTGTCTATTTATCTATCTATTTATCTATCATTCTATCTATCTATCTAATTTTTATCTATCTATCTTTCTTTTTTCTATCAATCAATAAATCAATCTGTTCATCTATCTTTCTATATATTTGTCTATCTATCTGTTTATCAATCAATCTATCTATATATCTATTTATCAATCAATATATCAATCTATCTTTCAAACTATCTATGTATCTGTCTATCTATCTATTTTTCTATCTATCTATATATTTATATGTCTATGTTTCTATGTGTCAGTCAGTAATTATGTCTGTCTATCTATATGTCCATCTATCTATATGACTGTCTATCTATATGACCGTCTATCTATTAGTTAGTCTTTCTGTGATTTAGTTAGTCAGTCATTTAGTTGATCTATCTTTCTATCTATTTGTCCATCTATCTTCCTACCTGACTATCTACCTGCCTGAATAAAAGATCTATTGTCTCTATGTGTGTCTTTTTATCTATCAATTTAACTACCTCCTATTTTGTCTTTCTACCTGACTATCTGACTGTCTATCTATTTGTTTATATGTATATGTGTCTATCTATCTCTTTATCTATCTATCTATCTATCTATTTATCAATCTAAAAATATTTCAATTTATTTATCTATCTATCTTGCCATATTTCTCTTTATCTGTCAATGTTTATATGATATTTTTATTAGTTATTTATGTATCTGTCTACTAATATGTAGATTTGTCTATCTATCTATATTGTATTTATTTAACTATTTGTATATTTATCTTTCTAACTATCAATGTATGTATCTATCTATATGTCTATTTATCTATTAATTAATCTGTCTATCTATCTCTCTATTTGTCTATCTACATATTTATCTATCTATTTATTCATCTATTTGTTTATTTATCTATCAGCCTGTCTATATGCCTATCTATCTATCTATCTATCTCTCTGTCTATCTGTCTAACTGTCTATATGTCTAATTATCTATATGTCTAACTGTCTAGTTGTCTATATGAATATCTATATATATATATATATCTATCTATATATATGTCTATATGTCTATATATCTATATGTATATTTATCTATATTTATAACTATCTAACTATTTATATACCTATCTTTCTATCTATCAATCAATCAATCAATCTGTCTGACTGTCAATCAATCAATCAATCAATCAATCTATCTATCTATCTATCTATCGATCTAGTTATCTATTAATCATTCTACCTTTCTATTTTTATATCTATCTATCTAATAGATTGTTTGACAATCTATCTTCTTATTTATCTTTCTATCTATATATCAATTTGTATATCTTTTTTTCTAATCATTATATCTATCTAACTATCTCTCAATTAGTTTTTCTATCCATTATCTATCTGTCTATTTGTCTATCTGTCTATGTGTCTATCTTATTATCTATCTATCTATATATCTTTCTATATGTCTATCTATGTGTCTATCTTATTATCTATGTATCTATATATCTTTCTATATGTCTATCTATCTATATGTTTATATATCTATATGTCTATCATTCTATAATTCTATTTGTATATCTATCTATTTATTTATTTATAAACTTCCCTATCTATCTATCTATATGTCTTTCTATCTCTCTGTGTATCTGACTATCTTTTTATCTATCAATCTATATTTTTATCTATTTATTTATATATCTTTCTATCTAAGTTTATATTTGTCGATCTGTCTATATGTTTTCCTATCTATTTGTCTATCATTCTATCATTCTATGTATATATCTTTCTTTTTTTATTTCAATCTATCATTATATCTATCTAACTATTTAAATTTCTATACATATTTATATCTATCGTATTGATCTAATTATCTATCTATCTAATTGTATACCTATTTATCTATATATATATATATATATATATATTTATCAATTTATCTATTTTTTATCTTACTATCTGTGTATATGTCTACCTATTAATATATCTATCTGTCTATCAGTCTATTTGTATTTGTTTATATCTATCAATTTGTCTATCAATCTATATGTCATTCTATCTTTATGTCTATCTGTGTATTAGTCTATCAATCTATCTATATATCTATCTATCTTTAAATTTGTCTATATATTTATCTATCTCTCTATCTATATGTCTATCAATCTTTTTATCTATCTATCTTTCTATCAATCTGTCAAATTATTTAACTTTCTATATATATATATATATATATATATATATATATATATCTATCTATCTATATATATCTGACTATAAATATATATTTCTAATTATTTATCTATCTATCTATCTATATGTATATCTATATCTATGTCTATCTATCTAACTATCTAACAAGTCTATGTGTCTATTTGTTAATTTGTCTATGTATCTATTTGTCTAGAAATATATCTACCTATCTATCTATTTATATAACAATCTTTCTATCTATCTGTCTATCTATCTATCTATCTATCTATCTTTTTATCTATCTAATTATCTATTAGTCTATCTGCATATCTATCTATGTATCTATGTATATATCTACCTATTTATCTTTCTCTTTGTCTATATGTCTGCCTATCTATCTATCTATCTACCTTTTTATCTATATATATAAATATATACATATATATATATATATATTAATTTGTCTATCTTTCTATCTATCAATCTCACTAAGTGACTATCTATAAATCAGTTTCACTATCTATCTATCTATCTATCTGTATGTCTATCTATCTATCTTTTTGTCTATATATTTATTTTCTATCTATCTATCTATCTATCTATATATCTATCTATATATTTGTTTAATTATCTATCATTCTATAATTCTAGCTATCAATCTATCTATCTATCAACTTACATAGATATATATATATATCTATCCATCTATATGTCTATTTATCTATCTTTCTATTTATCTGTGTATAAGTGTCAATCTATCTATTTGTTTATCTAACTAACTATCTATCTATATATCTAAATATATATCTGTCTATCTATCTACATGTATACATGTCTACTTGTCTACCTCTTTACTTGTCAACCTCTCGCCCTGCCTACCTGTCTACCTATCTACATATCTATCTATCTTATTGTCTATCTATCTATTTGTATATCTATATATCAGTTTATAAATCTATATGATATATGACTATTTATATATATATCTGATTGTCCGTCTATTAGTCAATTTATCTATATGTCTATCTGTCATCTATATATCTATCTATCTAGCTATCTATCTTTCTGTCTATTTATCGATCTATGTATATGTCTATCTGTATATTTGTATATCTGTTTATCTATTTATATCTCTATTTTCCAATCTTTCTATATGTAAATCTATCAAGCTGTCAATAAGTCTAACTAATGATCTGTCCAACTTTTTGTCTATCTATCTGTCTATCTATCTATCTATCTATTTATCTACATATGTATCTATCAATCTATATGCCTATCTCTCTATAAGTCTATATGTCTATGTGAATATTTGTAAATTTTTCTATATATCTATTTGTCTATATGTATATCTGTATATCTATCTATTTGTCAATCTATCTACCAGTCTATCTATTATTCTATAAATCTATGTATATTTCTATTTGTCTAGCTGTTTATGTGCCTATCTATCTATCTATCTATGTATCTATATATCTATCAACCTATCTATCTATATCGTAATCTATCTATCCATCTATCTATTTGCATATCAATCTATCTATCTACTTGTGTGTCTACCTATATGTATGCTTGTTTGTCTATATATCTACATATTTATCTATATATCTATATATCAATTTGACTATCTTTCTATTTATAAAAATTCCTTTATAACTATTTTATAATCTATTTATATATCTCTCTACATCTCTACTTGTCTACCTATCTACATATCTCCATATCTATCTATTTAACTGTCTATATGTCTATCTATCTATCAATGTCTATATCTATCGATAAATCTATCTATCTAGATATCTATACATTTATATATCAAACATATCTATCTATTAATCTATTTGTCAATTTATCTTTCTTCTATCTATCTATCTTCTATCTATCTATCTATAAATCTATCTATCTAATTATCTATCTATCAATCTATTTGTCTATTAGTCGATTTGTCCGTTTATCTATCTATCTTCTATGTATCTAACTATATGTCTATCTGTCTATTTTTCTATCTATCTTTTGTCTATCTATCTATTAGTTAATCTGACTATATGTATATTTATATATTTGTATATATGTCTGTATATCTATATATCATTATTTCTATCTCTATATCTATCTATCTATCTATCTGTCAATCAATATATTTTTCTATCTATCTTTATGTATATCTCTATATTTATCAATTTGTCTATTTATTTATGGATCTATATATCTATCTATCTATTCTAATATATGTCTATCTGATTATCTTTCTATCTGCTATGTGTGTATCTATCTATCTGTCTATCTATCTTCTATCTAGATATTTTTATGTCTATCTATCTATCTATTTAGCTATATGTTTATTTTTCTATATATAAATATATATCATTTTATAATTCGATGTCACTCTATATTTTATATATCTATCTACTTGCTTATGTATCAATATATAAATCTATCTATATGTCTATCTATCTATCTTTCTATACATTTATCTATCTATCTATCTATCGATCAATCTTTCCTTTTATCTATCTTTCTTTCTTTATATATATATATATATATATGCGTGCGTGTGTGCGTGCGTGTGTGTGTGTATCTATCTATATATTTATTTATCTATCTATCTGTATATCTATCTATCTATCTATCTAGTGGTCTACTAATCTACCGGTCTACCTGTCTACTTGTCTTCATGTCTATACTAGTGTCTACTTGTTTACATATCAACCTGTCTACCTATCTACTTATATAACTATCTATATAGATATCTATCTAATTGTCTATATGTATAAATATCTATTATTTATTTTTCTATCTTTCTATTTGTCTATCTATTTTTTTGTCTATCTATCTTATTTATCTATCTGTCTATCTATCTTCTATCTATCTGTTTATCTACTTATCTTACTTTTGTCTATTTGTGTATCTATATATCTTTTTATCTATCTATCTATCTATTTGTCTAAATTTTTATCTATATTTCTTTCTACATATATCTATCTTTCTTTCTTTCTATCTCTCTATTTGTCAATTTATCTATTTGGCTATCAGTCAATGTGTCAATTTGTCAATTTATCTATTTGGCTATCAGTCAATGTGTCAATTTGTCAATATCTATCTTTCTATCTTTCTATCCATCTACTTATCTATCTTTATATCTACCAATCTATTTATCTATATGTCTATCTATGTTTCTATCTATTTATTTGTCTATCTAACTTTCTATGCATCTATCTATCTATATGTTTATCTATCTGTCTAACTATCTTTTTATCTATTTGTCTATCTGTCTAACTATCATTCTATCTATCTATATATTTGTCTAATTTTTTATTTGTTTATCTATCTATCGGTCTATCTGTCAATCAATTAATCAATCTATCTATAAAATTATCAATTTGTCAAATAGACTATATGTTTTTTTGTCTGTATGTATATCTATCTATATGCTTATCTATATATTTGTTTATATGTCTATCCATCTATCTATAAACCAATCTTTTTATCTATCTATCTATCTATATATTAGTCTATCTATCTATCTATCAATCAATCAATCTATCTATCTATCTATCTTTCTATCTTTATATCTTTCTATCTATCTATCTTTCTATTTTTCTGTTTAGCTGTATATCTATCAACTTATCTATTTATTTATCTATATATCAAATTGGCTCTTTCTATATGTCAATCAATCTACCTAACTATCTATCAATTTGTTTAACTATCCATATGTCTATATATCAATCAGTCAATCTATATATCTTTCTATCTGTTTATATGTCTAGCTTTCTTTCTATCTATATGTCTATCTATTTATATATATATCTATCATTATGTATATCTTTCTATCTATCTATATGTATATCTTTCTATCTATCTATCTGTCTATCTGTTAATCTTTATATCTATCTATTTATCAATATGTTTATTTATCTATATATCTATCTTTCTATCTATCTATCTTTCTATCTGGCTTTCTGTGTATCTGACTAACTCTACATTTGTCTAACTATCTATGTATATATATCTATCTATTTGTGTAACTATTTATTTTTCTTTTTGTCTATCAATCTATCTATTTATCTATTTGTATATTTATCTATCTATCTATTTAACTATAAATGTCTCAATATATTTATCAATGTATCTTTGTATTTTTTTGTCTATCTTTCTATTTGTCTATATGTTGATCTGCCTATCAGTCTATTATTCAATCAATCTGTTTGTCTATATATTTTTCTATCTATTTTTCTATTTTTATCTATTTATTTGCCTATTTGTCTATTTCTCAATATATCTATCTATTTATCTATCTTTTTGTCTATTTATCTATTTGTCTATATGTCTATCTGTCAATCATTCAATAAGTTAATCAATCTATCTATGCACATATCTAAATCTCTATTTTCCTATCTATCTATTTCTCTATTTGCCTATCTATCTATTTCTCTATCTAACTATATGTCTATTTTTCTATCTATCTTTCTATCTAATGATATATCTTTCTAACTCTTTATTAGTCTATATGTCTATATATCAAAATATCTATTTGTTAATCTGTCTATGTATCTATATGTCTATCTGTATATCTATATGTCTATCAATTTATCTATCTGTTTCTCTATCTATCTATCTACTTATCTGTCTATCTGTCTATCTGTCTTTCTATCTATTTATCATCTAATCATCTATCTAACTATCTATCTTTATTTTTTTATTTCTTTCTTTCTATCAATCTATGTATCTATCTATCTATCTATCTATTTGTCTATCTATCTATCTATTTCTCTATCTATCTATCTATCAATATGATGATCTATCTCTCCGTCTATCTATTAACTATATATTGATCTATCTTTCTGTTTTTTGTCTATCTTTATGTTAATCTATATATTTTCTATCATTATATCAGGCTTTCTATGTATCTATCTATTTATATATCATTCTACTTGCCTATCTATCCAAATATATCTCTATATTTCTTTATATCTATCTAACTTTCTTTCTGGCAATTTGTGGATCTATCTATTTGTTTATCTATCTATCAATATTTCTATCTATCTATCTATTTATCTATCTATCTATCTATATGTCTACCTTTCTACCTCTTGACCTTTCTACCTATCTTTCTATCTACCTATCTACTTGTATATCTGTCTACATATCTACTTGTCTACCTATATATATATATATATATATATATATATATATATATTTGTCTATCTATATATATATATGTCTATATGTCTATCTCTCTATTTGTAAATATATATATATATAGGTCTATATATATATCTTACAATCTTTCTTTCGATCGGTCTATCTGTTTATCTATCTTCTATCTATATGTCTATTGGTTTATTTATCTATCCATTTATATGTCTTTCAATAAATTTATATAGTTGTCTATCTGTATATATGTCAATCTATTTATCTGTCTTCTATCTATCTATCTATCTGTCTGTCTGTCTATCTTTTAATCTTTCTATCTGTCAATCTATATATTTGTCTATATGTCTATCTATATATTTGTCTATTTGTCTACTATCTATTTGAATATATGTCTATCTATCTATCGATTTTTCTATTATCAGTTAATTATTCTAACTATCTATCTCTGTATATATCTATCTTTCTATCAAACTATCTATCAATCTATCAATCTATTTATTTATATTTCTATCAATTTGTCTATATATCTATCTGCTAACATATCTATCTATATATTTTTCTATCTATCTATCTTTAAATCTATTTATCAATTTATTTATCTATCTATCTATCTATTTGTCTATATATCTATTTGCCTATTTGACAATCTATTTATTTGTCCATCTGTCTATATACCTACCGGTCTATCTATCTCTCTATATAACAATATATCTTCTATATACCTATGTATGTAAAAATCTATCTATCTAATAATCTATATGTCTATTTGTCTGTCTATAAACCTATCTATCTATCAATCAATTTATCTATCTGACTTTTTGTAAATATGTCAATCTGCCTATCTTTCTATATATTTATATGTCTATTTATTTATCTTTCTCTCTACCTACCTATCTATCTATCTATATGTCTATCTATCTATATGTCTATCTATCTATCTATCTATATAGTGGTCTATCAACATGTCTTTGTATCTAGCTTTCAAAATTTATCTAAATATCTATCTATCAATCTTTATATCTTTCTATTATTCTATAAGTCTATCTATCTATCTATTAATCTATTTATCTAATTAACAATCTATCTATCTTTCAATATATTTATCTATCTAACTAACTATTTGTCTATCAGTCTATTTGTCTATGTGTCTATTTTTCTATCTATATATTAATATAACTCTCTATATATCTATCTGTTTATCTGTTTATCTGCATATCTTTCTATCTGTCAATCTTTAAATCTATCAATCTATAAAAATATATATTAGTCTATTTTTTTATCTTTCTATCTACCTATATACTTTTTTATTTGTCTATTTGTCTATCTTTCTATCTGTCTAATAGTCTATTTTTATACTTGTCTATCTATCTTTTTGTCTATCTATTTATCACTAAATCTGTCTATCTCTCTCTCAATCTATCTATCAATAATCAATCTATCTGTCTATCTATCTATTAGTCTATCTAATTATCTATCTTTCTGTCTTTTTATGTATCTATATGTCTGTCTATGTGTCTACCTCTTTGCCTCTCTACCTATCTTTCTATCTACTTGTCTACCTCTAAATTTGTATACTTTTCAAATTGTATACCTGTCTACTTGTTTACCTATCGACATATTTATATATAATTATCTATATGTCGATCAATTTATTTGTTTATATATCTATCTTTCTATTTGTCTATCAATCAATCTATATGTCTTTTTTTCTATCTATCTATCTTTTTATCTGTCTATCTATTTATTTATCTATATATCTATTTTTCATCTAACTATTTGTCTATTTGTCTATTATCTATTTATCTATATGTATATTTATATATTTTTAAATTTATCTATTTCTCTATTTGTCTATCTGTCTATCTATTTTCAATCTGTCTATCTATCTATCTATCTATTTATCTATCTATCTATAAATCTTTCAATCTATATATTTGTCTATTTGTTATCCTATATATCTATCAAATTGTTTATCTGTCTATTTTTCTATCAATCAATCAATCTATCTAGCAATTGTAATAGATGTCTATTTGAGTATCTCTGTTTATATCTATATGTCTTTTAGTTTATTTGTTTATCTTTCTATCTGTCTATCTATCTATGTATCTATATAACTATATATCTATTTATTTATCTATTAATTTATCTATTTATTTCTCTATCTATCTATTTGTCTATCTATCTATTTCTCAAACTATCTAATTATATATCTATTTATCTATCTCTCTGCCTATATATCTATCTATCTATATATTTGTCTATATAATCAATGTATTAATCAATTAATCTATCTATCTATATGTCTATCTATCTATCTGTCTATATATTTATCTACATATCTGTCTATCTATCTATCTATCTGTCTATCTATCTATCTATCTAACTATCTATCATCTAAAAATCTATCAAGTAAAAATCTATCTATTTATCTATCTATACATTTGAATATATGACTACCTATATATCTATCTATCTATCTCTCTCTCTATCTATCAATTTGTCTATATGACAATCTATAAATCTATCTATCTATTTATCTATTTATCTTTTGAAATATCTATCTTTTGTCTATCTATCTATTTGTCTATCTAACTATCTATCTAGCTGTCTATCTACTTGTCTTTCTATCTAGCTTTCAATCTCTCTATCTAAATATCTATCTATCTGTTTATCTGTCAATGATTTTATCTTAGTATACTCTATCATTATATCTGTCAATCTATTTATTAATCTATTTATCTAACTAACTATCTATCCTTCTTTCTATCTATTTATTGATATATCTAACTATCTATTTGTTTATCTATTTGTTTATCTATCTACATATCTATCTTACTATCAATATTTTTGTCTATCTATCTATCTATCTTTATTTTATATGCCTAAATCTATATCTATCTGCTTATTTTCTATCCGTCAATATATCAATCTAAAAATTTATCAATCTATAAATGTATATATCAGTCAATCTGTTTATCTATCTATCTATCTACTTATCTATCTGTCTATTTATCTATCTATCTATCTATCTATCTATAGAACTATTGATCGATCTATCTATCTATCTGACTATCTATCTAATTGTCAATCATTCTTTCTATTAGTCTATCTATCTATTTAACAACGAATTTATCTATCTATCTATCTATCTATCAATATGTCTATCTTTCTATCTTTAAATCCATATATCTAATTGTGTCAATATCTCTATCTATCTATCTATCTATCTGCGATATGTTGATTTATCATCTATCTTTCATTTTATTATTTTATCTATTTATCTTTCTATATAGATGCATATCTATCTATCTATCTATATGTCTTTCTCTATATTTTTATCTCTTTCTCTATCTATCAGTCTATCTATCTATCTATCTGTTAATCAATCGATTTGTTTATCTACCTTCTATCTATCTAATTATCTATCTATCTTTCTATGTTTCTATTTATCTATCTATATGTCAATATTTCTTTCTGTCAATCAATCAATCAATCTATCTATCTATATTTCTATCTATCTATATTTATATCTGTCAATTTATAAATCTTTCTATTTATCTATCTGTTTATCTATCTACCTATCTATCTATTTGTCTGTCAATCTATCTATATATCTATCAAATTATCTATTTCACTATATATCTATCTATCTTTTAGGCTATCTATCTATCTGATTATCTATGTGTCTATATAGCTATCTATCTTTTTGTCTATATATATATATATATATATATCTAACTATGCATCTTTCTATCTATGTATCTATCTATATGTCTATATATATGTCTAACTATTTATGTATCTATTTGTATATCTTTTTATCTGTCTATCTTCTATATGTATATCTATTATCAGTCTATCTATCTATTTTATTAACTATTGATCTATCTTTTTGTCAATTAGTCTATCTATTTATGTGTTAAACTATGTATATATCTTACACTCTATGTGTCCATATATCTATATGTCTATCTATTAATATGACTATCTATCTATATGTCTATTTATTAATATGACTATCTATCTATATGTCTATCTATTTATATGTTTATCTATCTATCAATCAATCTATCTAACTATCTTTTTATATATCTATTTCTTTGTCTATCTATCAATGTATCTTTCTATCATTCTATCTATCATTCTATCTTTATTTCTCACTCTCTCTTTATCTACTTGTCTGTCAATCTGTCTATCTATATATCTACTTATTTATATATCTATTTATAAATTTGGCTGTCTTTCAAATTTTAAATCTATATATATTTCTATCTATATGTTTATCTATATATCTATTTATTTGACTATTTATTTATCTATCTATTTATCTTTCTCTCTTTTTATTTGTCTATATGTCTATCTATCTATCTGTCTTTCTATCTTTCTATCTATCGATCTTTCTATATGTCTATATGTTTATCTATGTATATATCATTCTAACATTCTATGTGTATATCTATCTATTTTTATATCTATTTATTTTTATAACTATAAATCAATCAATTTGTCTATCTATCTATCTCTCTCTACCTATTATTTCTATCTTTCAATTTCTTTATCATTTTATCTGTCAATCTTTATATCTGACTACATATCAATCTATCTAACAATCGATTTATTAAACTATCTAAAAGTCTTACTTTCTATTTGTCTGTCTATCTATCTATCTCTCTATATATCTATCTATCTATCTATCTATTATCTATTTATTTGTCTATCTGTCTATCTTTCTATTTTTGTATCTGTCTATTTACCTATCAATCTATTTGTCTATCTACTTGTCTATATATCTAACTCTCTATCTATCTGTCTATTTGTCTATCTGTCTATATGTCTATAAATCAATCAATCAATCTATCTGTCTATTTGTCTATCTGTCTATATGTCTATAAATCAATCTATCTATCTATCTGTCAATCTGTTAATATGTGTAACTATCTATATGTATATCTATCTTTTTCTCTATCTATCTATATGTCTATTTTTCTATCTATCTATCTATCTATTTGTTTGTTGATTTTTCTATTTGTATATCTTTTTAATTGTCTATCTATCTATGTAATAATCTATCTATGTTTTGATCTGTCTATGTTTATATTGTTCTATTTGTCTATCAGTCTATAATTCTATCAGTTTATCTATCTATCTCTCTATCAGTCTATCTTTTTATCTATTTATAAATTTATCTATTTATCAATCAATCAATTTATCTGTCTAGCTATCTATCTCTCTAACTATCTATCTTTCTATATATCTATTTGACTATTTGTCTATCTACCTATATGTATATATGTCTATATGTCTATCTATATGTCTATCTATCTATATGTCTATCTATCTATCTATTTGTCTATCTACCTACCTATTTATCTATTTATCAAACTTTCTTTATTTTTATCTATATATCTATTAATTTATCAATCAATCTATTTGTCTATCTTTCTATTTATCTATCTATCTGCCTATCTAATTATCTTTCTTTCTTTCAATCAATCTATCTATCTATCTATTTATCTGTTTGTCTATTTGTCTATCTTTTTATCTACCAACCTATTTATCTATCTTTCTATATATCAATTTGTTTATTTTTTTATCTATCAATCTAAATATCTAACCATATGTTAATGTGTTAATCTATCTATCTTTCTATATATATATATATATATATATATATATATCTATCTATCTTTCTATATGTCAATTTTCTATCAATTAATCTATCTATTTTTCTATCTATCTATCTATCTATCTATCTATATGTTTATTTATCTTTCTATCTATCATTTTTTTATTCTATCTATCTACATATCTATCGACATGCCTATCTGTCTATCATCTTTATATCTATCTATCTATCTATTTGTCTATCTGTCTATTTTTTTATCTATCTATCATTCTGTGTATCTATGTATTTATCTATTTGTCATTCTGTCTAGCTGTCTATCTGTCTACCTATCTACTTGTCTACCCTTCTACCTATATATATATATATAACTATTTATCTATCTACCTTTCTACTACCTAATTGTCTATTTAACTTTCTATCTATATATCTGTCTATCTATCTATCTATCTATTTATCTAACTATCTATCTATTTGTCTATTTGTCTGTCTATCTATTTGTCTATCTATTTGTCTATCTGTCTATATGTCTATCTATATATTAGTCTATTTGTCTATCAGTGTTTTTGTCTATCCTTCTATCTATATATCTATCTATCTATCTAACTTTCTATCCATCAATCTATCAATCTATCTACCTGTCTATTTATGAATCTATCAATTTGTATATTTGTCTATCTTTCTATCTATCTTTATATTTGTCTATTTGTCTAACTATATATCTTTCTATGAGTCTAGTTGTTTATCTATCAATCTCAATATATGTTTATTTGAATATATGTGTATCTATCAATCTATCTTTCTATATTTCTGTCTATCAGTCTACCAGTATATCTATCATTCAGTATATTAATCTATCTATCTAACAATATATCTATCTATCTATGTATTTTTCTATTGCCTATCTTTCTGTTTATCTATTTGTCAATCTGTCAATCTATCATTCTATTTATCTATATATCTATCTATCTGGCTGACTATCTAAGTGTCTTTCTATATATCTATCTATCAGTCTATCTATCAATCTATCTATTTGTATGTCTGTGTCTATCTCTCTATATGAAAATCTGTATATCTACCTATATGTCTATCTGTCTATCTGTCTGTCTATCTATCTAATTAGCTATCTAACTATCTATTTATCTATTTATGTCTGTATATGTAATTATCTATCATTTTATTTAATTATTTGTTAACCTATTTATCTGGTTTATTTCTATCCATCAATTTATTTATCTGACGATATATCAATTTGTCAACCTTTCTATCTGTCTATCTATATCTATCTATCTTTATTTCTGTCTATCTATCTATCTATGTGTATATATCTTTATCTATCTATCTAGCTATCTATATATCTATCTGTCTATTAATCTTTCTATCTTTCTATCATTCTATCTATCTTTCTAACTATCTATCTATTAATCTATTTATTTACTTGACTATCTATCTAACTATATATCGAACTATCTATCTATCTTTCTATCTATCTAATTCTCTATCTGTTTATCTATCTATCTGCCTATCTATCTATTGTATATCCCTCTATATATGTCTATCTGTCAATCTATCAATCTATAAATCAATCAATCAGTACATCTATTTATTATTCTATTTGTATATCTATCTATCTATCTATCTATCTATCTTTTTCTTGTCTATCTATCTATTTGTATATTTGTTTACTACTTCATCTTTCTATCTATCTATTTGTCTATATATCTATCTATCTATCTAAATCTCTATCTATCTATCTAAATGTCTATATGTCGATCTATTTATTTTGTCTATTTTTCTATCTGGCTATCAGTCTATCTATCTATCTTTCTATCTATCGATTTAACTATCTGTCTAACAATCAATTAATCTATCTATTTATCTATCAATTTTTATATCTTTCTAGCTGTAAATCAGTATATCTGATTATATGTTAATCTGTCTATCTATCTATATGTATATCTATCTATCTTTTAATATGTCTATATATCTATCTATTTGTCTATCTGTCTACCAGTCTATCTGTTCATCTATCTATCTTTCTTTTTATTTATCTCTCTAACTATCTATATGTCTATTTATCTATCTCACTATCTTTCTATCTGTCAATCTTGTTATCTATTTGTCTCTTTATTTATCTATTTGATTATTTGTTTATTTGTCAATTTGTGTATCTGTATATCTATCTATCTATTTGTCTATCTATCTACTTTTTAGTTGTCTATATGTCTATCTTGGGTTGTGCCCATGCCCATGTCGTGGCTATCCACGGCACCAACCATGCCGAGGCCAACCGGGCCTCATGCTGTGCCCGGCCCGGCATGGTTTCATCACTCGTTGGCACGACACCTCGGCATGATCCAAGATGCACCATTAGAAGAGATTTTCCACGTTAGATGCATGTGTCAGGTAATTAACCTGATTGCACAAGTGGGTATGAAGGTCTATTCCCCCACTTTCGATAATATACGTAACTCACTTAAATACATTCGGATGCCCGGTAGACAATAATAGTTTGGTAGTCTCTATTTGTCTGTGAATCTTAAGAAGAATAAATTCCAATCAGATATGAGACATCATTGGAATTACACGTACCTGATATTAGAGTCATGTGTTGGATATGAACACGTGATATCCAACTATGTCAATAGTAAGAATGACAAACTTTTTATTGATGATAGTGACTAGGCAATAGGAATTTCATTTATGAAATTCCTAAATATTTTTTATGACACGAAGAACATGTGTTCGTCAGTTTATACTCTCATGACTTACATTGCACTCAGATGCATATGCAACATTAGTGATATTTTTAGGAAGTATCGAGCTGACCCGACACTTAGCCATATGGTTGCAGAGAAGGAAACCAAGTACTTAAAGTACTTGTCCACCATTCCATCTCTTTATTGTCTTGTTGCATGCATGGACCCTAGGGCTAAGGTGGAATGGGTAGATAATGATTTGACCTACATTCACAAGAAGTTAACTGAAGTCCAACCTGAAAGATTCATTCACAAGAAGTTAACTGACCTTTTAACAATTCCAATATTAGGTATGGTAGTAGTAGTAGTAGTGAGACTGTGAGTGTGGACATTGAATCATCATCTAAGATGATGATTTTTCCATTCAGTTAGTGAGGGGGAAACAATGGGGTGGACCATCGAATAAGAGCGAGCTTTCTTGTTACTTAGATACTAATTGCTATTCAATCCTATAAGATTCTGATACTAAGAATCTTGATATATTACAGTGGTGGAAATCATATGAGTCCATATTTCTTGTGATATCTAAGAAGACACGCGATCTAATGACTTTTCCGGTGTCGAGCATAGCATTGGAGCCGACTTTTTTAGTTGTAGTGAATGTGATTTCGTATAAGAGATCACGATTACGTCCAGATATTATGGAGGCTTTAGCATGCTTGAAGGACAATGAGGATATGAGGTTTAGCATCTTGGATCGTGCTAGTATAGGAACTACAGCCATAACAAAAGCGAAGAAGTTGATTGTTGATGATGATGATCCATATGATAGTGATTTTTATGCTGAGGTTGAAGAAGTTAATGATATGCACATGGTCGATTAATGAGGTTGCCCATTTCCATGCCACATGGCATTGCCACTTGATGTCTCATGATTGACGATTATGGGATTACGACATGCCGATACCTGATAGAGACACTTATGTTAAATTTATGCTTATGCTTATGAGTTTTGTGTTATGGTTGATTCTAATTTTTGATTTCGATATTTTGTTTTGTATGCTTTATTACTTATATTATATTTTCTTTGGTTTGGGATTGACTGATTGGAAGTTTTGTTTGCGTTTGGATTTTAACTTTGTAATTTTTGTTAAAGAAATTGTGTTTTATTTATTTGTGTTCAAAAATTTCATTAAAAATACAAAAATTAAATTCTAATAAATTATAATATAAATCTATTAATTTAATTAAACCATAATTAAAACAAATAAAAAAAATTAAACTTTATAACTATTCGAATATTTTCAAGTTACAATTTAAATATTTGTTAACATTATCTAATCTAATTTATATTTTATAATTAAATAAATATTAAAAACAAAAAAAAATAAATTTTTTTAACCATGCCCATACGGGCTTGATATGGCTCATAAGGGCTAACCCACACGGTAAAATAACTTGCCGTGTGGTTGGGATGTATCAGGCCTAGCCTTAAGAACCCATGTAGGGCAAGGCACGAAACTGTATAGTAACCGTGTCGTGCATGGCCCGGGCAGAAGCATGGTCATGCTATCTAAAACCATGCCGGGCCTACTCGGCACGGCCTGTTTGGCACCTCTACTATCAATCTATAAGACTATCTATCTATCTGACTATCTATCTATCTGTTAATCTTTATATCTATATATTTATCTATATATCTATCTATTTATCTGTCTGTCTATCTATCGATCTATCTATCGATCTATCTATCTATCTATCGATCTATCAATTTATCTAAGTGTCGGTTTGTCTGTCTATTTATTTATCTATCTATCTATCTATGTATCTATTTCTCTATATATTTTATATATATATATATATATATATATCTATTTATCTATCTATGTATCAATCTGTCTATCTAACTATCTATGTATCTATCTATCTTTTTATCTATTTATCTATTTATCTATCTATCTATCTATAATCAATCAATCAATATGTCTATCTTTATATCTATATGTATATCTATCTAACTTGCTATATATATATATATATATTATTTTAATTATATATCTATATATCTATCTAACTATATATCTGCATATTTATATATCTATCAATTCTTATATCTGTTTATCTATCTATCTGTCTATCTATCTATATGTCTATCTATCTAACTATCTTTTTGTCTGTATATCTATGTATCTATCCATCTATCTATCTAACTGGCTATCTTTTTTCTATTTATCTGGTTGTCCATTTATATATTTGTCTTTTTCTCTCTATCTGTTTATCAATCAATCTATCTATCTATATGTTTATCTATCTATCGATTTTTTTATATTTTTAAATATCGATCTATCAATGAATATGTGTGTCTATCTATCTTGTTGTCTATCAATCTATCTATCTATCTATCAATCTATCTATCAATCTATATGTCTATATCTATCTATCTATCTATAAATCTGTCTGTCTATCTATCTATCTATATATTTATTTAAATGTCTTTCAATCTATCTATCTAATTATTTATCTATGTAACTATCTATCAATGTATATGTCTGTCTATCTATCTATCTATTTGTCTATATATATATATATCTTTCTCTCTCTATCTATATATCTACCTACCTATCTACTTATCCATCTATCTAACTAACTAACTATCTATCTTTCTATTTATCAATCTATATATCTATATATTTATCCAAATATCTATCTAACTATTTATATATCTATTTATTTATTTGTCTATCAGTCATCAATCTATCCATCTATCCATTTGTCTATCTATTTATCTATCTTTCTATCTATCAATCTATTTATCTATCTATTTGTTTATCTATCTATCTATCTGTCTGTCTATCTATTTATTTATCTATCTATCTATATGTCTATCTATTTATTTATATATTTATCTATATGTCTAACAATCTATTTGTCTATCTATTTATATGTCAATCTACCTATTATTCTCTAAGTCTCTTTGTCAATTTGTCTCTCTCTAAATTTGTTTATCTACCAATTTGTGAATTTGTCTAACTATCTATGTTTCTATCTGTTAATCTATCTATCTTTCTTTCTATCTATTAATCTATCTATCTATTTTTCTGTCTGTCTGTCTATCTGCCTATTTATCTATGTCAAACTATCTTTCTATCTATCTGTCTATCTATCTATTTTTCTTTGTATCTATCTATCTATTTGTGTATCTGTCTATCTGTCTATCTATATATCTATCTTTCTTTCTATACGTCGATGTGTCTATGTGTACATCTATCTATCTATTTATCTATCTATCTATATATCTATAAATCAATTAATCAATCAATCTATCTGTCTATCTATCTATTTGTTTACCTATTAATCTATCTATTTGTAGAAATATATATATATATATCCAGCCATCTATCTATTTTACGAAGAATCTATCTATATGTTTATCAATCTTTCTACTAATCAGTCTTTATTTCTATCTATCTTTCTTTCTTTTGTTCAATCAATCTATCTATCTATCTATTTGTCTATAACTCTATTAGTCAAAATATCTAGCTGTCTATATATCTGTCTTTCTTTCTATCTAATTGTCTATCTATCTATCTTTTTATCTATCTATCTATCTATCTTTTTATCTATCTATCTATTGATCTATCTTTCAATCTATATTTGTGTATATTTATATATTTGTCTATCTATAATTAAGTCTATAAGTTTATCTATTTATCTGACTAGCTATCTATCTAGCTATGTATCTATCTATCTATGTTTCTTTATATTTGTCTATATGTTGATCTATCAATTTGTCTATTAGTTTTTCTAATTAACTATATATCTCTATATTTATCTATTTATCCATCTATCTTTTTATCTATTTATCAATCTATTATTCTATCAGTCAATTTATCTATCTATATATCTGTCAATCTAGGTCTCTATCTGTTTATCTATCTATCTATCTAAATATATATTTGTCTATTTATTTATCTATATATATATATATATATATATATATATATATATATATATATATATCTATCTATCTATCTTTCTTTCTTTCTTTCTCCATATCTCTCTATATGTCTATATTTTTATTTATCTATTTGTTTATTTTTATATCTGACTATTTGTCTATCTATCTATCTATCTAAGTTTCTACCACTCTATATATAAAACTATCTACCTTTCTATTTATCTATCTATCTTATTTCTATCTATATGTCTACATGTCTATCAGTCTAAATATCAATATCTATCTATAAATCTGTTTATCTATGTATCACTTTATCTATATGTCTATCAATCTTTCTATCTATGTATCAGTATTTCAATATATTAGTCTATTTATCTTTCTATCTATATTTCTATCTATATGTCTACATGTCTATCAGTCTAAATATCAATATCTATCTATAAATCTGTTTATCTATGTATCACTTTATCTATATGTCTATCAATCTTTCTATCTATGTATCAGTATTTCAATATATTAGTCTATTTATCTTTCTATCTATATTTCAATCTATCTATCCATTGATCTATCTATCATAATATCTGACTATCTATCAATATATCTATTTGTATATCTATCTATTGGCCTATTTATATATAAATATATTTGTATATTTCTCTATCTCTCTATCTATCTATCCTTCAATCTATCTATTTATTTATCTATTTATTTATATATTTGTTTAACTATATATATATTTAAATCTCTATCTGTCTATATATTTATCTATAAATCTATATATTTGGCTATCTAACAATGTCTATCTATCTATTTTTCTATTTGTCAATTTTTCTATATGTCTATCTATCAATCTATATATCAATTTGTCTATTTGTCTATCTATGTATCTGTATATATCTGTGGATCTGTATATTTATCTGTCAATCAAACAATCTATCTATATATCTATATATCTATATATCTTTATAACTATCTATATCTCTATATATCTTTTTGCCTATATGTTTATATGTAAATATTTCTATCAATCTATTTATCTATATAAATATATATGTATATCTATCTATTTGTGTACCTATTTATCTATATATCTAACTATATATTTATCTATCTATATATCTATCTTTATGCCTATTTATCATTTTATTAATCTATCTATCTATATATCTATCTATATGTCTATATGTCTATTTATCTATCTGTCTACCTTTATATTTGTCCATCTCTTTATCTTTTTATTTGTCTATCTATCATTCATTCTTTCTTTAAACAATCTTGTATCTGTATATCTATCTAACTGTGTATCTATTTATTTGTCTTTTTGTCTATTTGACTATCTGACTATCTGACTTTTTGGCTATATGACTATGTGACTCTATATATATATATATCTATTTATCTAACAATCTATCTTTCTATCTATAAATTTATCAAATACTTTATATCCTATTAATCTTTCTATCTATTATCTTTATATCTATCTAGCTTTCTATCTATCTATCTATATATTTATCTATCTATCAATCTATATGTCTGTCAATTTATCGGTTTGTATGTCTATTTGTCTTTATATCAATCTAGCTTTTTATATTTCTCTTTATATATTTATCTATCTATCTATCTCTATGTCTATTTATATATCAAGCTATATACCTATCAATATATTTATCTATCTATAAAACTATCTATCTTTTTATCTGCCTATCTATCTATCTATCTATCTGTCTGTATATCTTTCTATTTGTCAATCTGTCAATCTACCTATTTATCTATATGTCTGACTATCTAGTTATCTATCTATCAATCAAAATATCTTTCTATCTATCTATCAATCTATCTATTTATCTTTATATCTTTCTATCTATGTATCTATCTAATTATCAATCTCTCTTTCTATCTATCTACTTGTCAATCTATTTATCTATTTAATTGTCTATCTATCTATATATTTGTATGGGTCTTGATTTATCAATCTATCCATCTATCTATCTATTTATCTATGTTTATTTTAGTTTATCTTCTATATATCTATCTATGTATCTATCAATATATTTCTATCTATCTATATATTTATCTACCTACCTATATATATATCTATCTTTCTATCTGATTGTCTGTCTATCTATATGTCTATGTGTCTATCTCTCTATCTGTCTATATGTGTATCTATTTAGTTTTCTTTATTTTTTTCTATATATAAATCTTTCTATCTATCTACTTATTTATCTATCTATCTAACTATATATATATATATATATATATATTTGTATGTCTATCTATCTATATATCTCTCTATCTATTTATATAGTATATATATATATATATATTTGTCTATATATCAATCAATCTATATATCTATCTGTCTATCTATCTGTATATCTATCTAGCTATCAATCTATCTATAAATGTATCTATTTATCTATATATCTATATCTATTTATCTATATCTATCTATCTATATATTTATCAGCCTATATACCTAACTATCTATCTATCTTCATATTTATGTGTTTATCTGTCTTTCTATTAATATATAGTCTATTTAGTTGTCTTTATTTCTATATATCTATCTAACTATCTCTTTATCTTACTATCTAGCTATTTGTATGTCTATCTATCTAGATTTAATATATCTATCTGTCTATATATGTGTCTAACTATGTACTATCTATCTATTTGTCTATCTATCTATCTATTAGTCTATTTATCTATCTATTTGTCGATCTATCTACCTATCTATTTATCTAGATATCTACTGATCTATGAGTGTATCTGTCTTTCTATCTATTATTCTATATGATTGTCTATATAATTGCATATTTATCAAATTATTTATCAATTTATGAATCTATTTGTCTATCTTTCTATCGATCTATCTATATATCTTTATATCCATCTTTCAATCTATATAAGTATCTAACTTTTTATAATACTATCTAACTATCGATCTAATATCTCTCTATCTATCTATTTATCTATTATCTTACTATCTATCTATCTAATAGTTATCTATCTAATTATCTAAATATCTATCTATCTTTATATCTATCTATCTATCTGTATGTCTATCAAGTTATCTATCAATCAATCTATCTATCTATCTCTGTCTATTTTTATATCTATCTATCTATATATCTGCTTAGCTAGCTATCTATCTATCTATATACCTAGCTAACTAGCAATCTATATATCTATAGATCTACCTATATATCTATATAAATATCGACAATCTCACTATCTATCTATCTATATATCTATCTATCCATATATATATCTATGTGTCTATCAATTTATTTGCATTTATGTCTATATATATATATATATATCTATCTATCTAAATATCTATCTATTTATTTATATCTATTATCTATCTATCTATCTATCTTTCTTTCTTTCTTTATTTCGACTATCTATTTATCTATCTACATAGCTATCTATTTATCTATCTATTTATCTGTGTGTGTGTGTGTGTGTGTGTGTGTATATATATATATCTATATCTATATCTATTTGATCTACCTGTCTATCTATCTATCTTTCTTTATTTCTATCTATCTATCTATTTAACTATATATATATATATATAATTCTATCTATCTCTCAACTTATCTTTATATATTTCTATCTATCTGTCTATTCATCTATCTATCTATCTACCTATAAACATATCTAGCAATTTATATATCTATCTGTATATCTATCTATCTGTGTATGTATCTATCTGTCTATTAGTTTGTTTATTTTGTTGTCTTCTTTCTATATATCTATCTATCTATTTATCTATCTATCTATCTATTTGAATATCAATCAATCTATCTATGTATCTCTCTATCTATCTAACTATTATTTATATATCTATTTATCTACCTATCTTTCTTTCTTTCTTTCTATCTTTATACTATATATATATATATTTCTATCTATCTATTTATATGTCTTTCAATCAATCAATCTATCTCTCTATCTGTCTATCTATCTATCTTGCTATCTATCTAGCTATCTATCTATTTATCTAGTTATCTATCTATCTATCTAGTAATATCTCTATCTACCTATCTACATATCAACCTATCAATATACCTATCTTTTTTTTATATATCTATCTATATCTCCGTCTATACTTTTTTCTATTTATCTACCTATCTATATGTCTTTCTATTTGTCTATATGTTTGTCTATCTAGTTGTCTATCTAATATATATATATATATATATATATATCAATCTATCTACCTATGTAGTTATATGTCCATCTAGTTGTCTATATATATTTAAATCTATCTATTTATTGGTCTGTCTATCTATATATCTATCTATCTAACTATATATATATCTATATATCTATATATCTATATATCATTCTATCTATTATCATTTTTTCTATCTATCTATCTTTCTTTCATTATATCAATCTTTCTATATATCTATCTAATTATCAATTTAATTATCTATTTATTTATTTGTCTGTTTGTTTGTCTGTCTATGTATCTATCTATTTGTCTGTATGTCTATCTATCTATCTATCTATTTATATATCTATATGTCTATCTATCTATCTATCAATCTACCTATCTATCTATAATTCTATCAATCAATCAATTTATCTATCTATCTATCTATCTATCTATCTCACTCTCTGATTTATATCTATATGTCAGTCTATTTATCCATCTATGTATTTATCTATCAATTTATCTATGTGATTGGATGTCCATCTTCTATCTATCTATCTATTTAACTATATATCATTATGTTTGTGTATCTAGTTGTCTATCTATCTATCAATATATATATATATATATATATCTCTCTCTCTCTTTGTATTTGTCTGTCTATCTTTCAATCTATCTTTCTAATAATCTATCTATGTATCCATTTGTTTATCTTGCTAAATAAATTTATCGACCAAAAAATCATTTGCTAAAATAAAGATTTTCCTTGCTATATTAGCTAGGGAAAATTTCCTAGCTAATTTTGCAAGGGATTTTCTCATACTAATTTAGCAAGGGATTTTCCCTTGTTTATTTAGCATAGGATTTTTCCCTATCCATTTTAATTTCAAAACTATTTTCAGAATTTAATTTTAATTAAAAATTTTTTATTTAAATAATTAATTATTTTTATATCAAATTGAATAAAAAATGAAATTATAAATAATTTATAATAAACAAAAAAAATCATTCAATAACTTATTCTAATTCAATATTTTATATAATTGAAATAAAAAATTAAAAAAAATTTATTATATCTTATTCATCATTGTATCTACCGACAGTGCATAAAGTATAATATATCCATTCATTGACATTGTTTTCTCTCCCTCTACTCCTCTGATCACTATATTTCTACTGTGACAAAGCTGCCCGAGTATCGGCATGTAATGTCTAGTGAAAAATCTCATCACTTATACAAGCTTTGTATGAGGAACAATACGGTATCATATCTGTAAAAAATTTTAACCACTAAGTCAAATTAAAAAAAAAGTTAAGTTTTGATAAATATATAATCTTACAGTATATATGTAAATATATACTAGCATTTCACTCATACATATATTACTGCAATATATGTACATAAAACTACAATATTATGTGTACATATATACTGAGTACAAATATACTCAGTATATATGTACATAAAATACTACAGTATTATATGTATGTATGTACTAACTTTATTTGTACGTATATACCAAATTTGTTGTTGTTGTTGCTGCTCCCGCTACCGCTGCCACTGCCAATGCCACTATTCCTGCCGAAGCTGCTTCTGCTATCACCACTACTGCATGCCGCTGGCGCCACCACCAATGCTGCTGTCGCTACCACCACTGGCCTCTGTAGCGGCTATTTCCACTGCCCCCACTATCGGTGCTCCCTCTACATGTCATAGCTACCATTGCTGCCACTGCCGCCACTACAACCGCTGCCACTGCTGCTGCCACTGATGCCATTGTCACTGCTTCTGCCACTACTACGTATGTCGCTGCTGCCGCTGCTTTGGTGCTTCTACTACTACCATCACTAGCACCACTGTCGCTGTCTCCGCTGCCACCGCTACTACCACCACCACTATTGTCGCCGCCACCGATGCTGCCGCTGCAATTTACTATCACTACTGTTACTGCTACCACTACTATTGCTACTGATAATAGATTTTTACATACCTATAATAGGCTAAAACTTTACCCAAAAAATTCGGGTACACACAAACATATTCACAGATATATAAAAATAGTTATTATGGACATGACCAACCACAAATTAAAGTTGTTTGTCATTCAGCTTCAACAAAAATTTAATTAAATAATTTAATATTTGTATATTAAATTGTATAAAAATAGAAACTATAAATGAAAATTTTTATTAAACAAAAAAAATTCATTTAATAACTTATTCTAATATAATATTTCAAATAACAAAAACGAAAAAATAACAAAATTATATTACAACTTATTAATCAATGTATCTATAGGTTATGCATAAAATATAATCTATCCATGCATTAACATTGCTTCCTCTCTCTCTATTCCTCCGATCACCAACTTTCTGCTGCGAAAAAACTATCTGAGTCACGGTGCTTCATGTTAGTTGAAAAATTATTTCACTTATACAAACTTCGTATGGGAAACAATGCGATACCACATCTGTAAAAAATTTAAACCACTTAGTCAAATCAAAATAATTAAAAAAAATATGGTTTGATAAATATATATTACTATAGTAAATATGTACATATATACTATCATTTCACTCGTACATATATTACTGCAGTATATGTACATATAAACTATAGTATTATATGTATATATATACTGAGTACATATATACTCATTATATACGTACATAAAATACTATAGTATTATATGTACGTATGTACTAACTATATATGTACGTATATACCACATTTGTTGCTGTTGTTGTAGCTCCCACTGTTGTTGCCACTACCACCACCCCTGCCACTCCCGCCGTAGCTACCGCTACTGCCGGTGCTGCTACCGCCACTGGCAACAGCAATGATAGTGGCTTAGGCAATGGCACCAGCACCAACAACGACATCGACACTGGTAGTGGCACTCGCACCAGCATCGGCAGCAACATCGGCAGCAGCTACCACATTTATATATACTAAGTATGTATGCTAAATGCTTCTAAAAAATATAGCATAAAAAAGCATACCAATTATATTAAATCACATCAATATGCATAGATAAAAAATCATAAATTCATAAAACAAAATTACTTTATTATAATATCTACTATGTTATAACTATTAGTATCACAAAATTTCAAATATATTGTTCTTTCTTTCTTATTTAATGAAATACAAATTCAGAAATCTCATTAAAAACCTTCCAAATAAAAGATAAAACTCAACAAGCAATTCACATTCATTTGTATCATATGTATTAATATTTCAAGAATAAAGAGAATCAAATAAAAAATGTTTAAAAATATAGTATATAAATAAATTATGGTTTTCAAGGTTCAAATAACAAACTCACTTACAAGTAATCCTTGAGTAGTCATATATTAATTAATTTTATTTTATTTTTTAATTCTTTTCTAATATTATTCATCATTTTCATTACACATCTATAAAAATCACCAGTAAACTAGACATGACTCTTATTTTTAATAAAATAATCATTAGTTCAAGATAAATTCAACCATACTTAAAGATTTATTAATTATAATCTCACCTCATATTAATGATTTGCATCAACCTTTTGAGTTCTAGTCATTTATATTGTACTCTTCACAAATATCTTTGTATTATAATTCATTATCTTGTGAATGCATTTCATAAAAGCTCAATTTTATACGTAAACAATCAATAAAGTGAAGTAGAAAGAGTGAATATTTTAAGTAATAGTCAAGTGTGTTCCAAAATAAAAATATATATTTAGTGTTGGACATTTTTTTGAAAAAATTATAAAAAAAAATTAATTTGAAAATATTTAAGAAATGCTATTAAACCTTTTTATATTTCAAAAATAAAAAACCCAAATATACTCTTACTCATCTACATCATGTAAAAAAACAAAAAATCAAAAAATCAAAAAATAAAAAAAAAACAAACATATTAATACATATATATTTACATATATAAATATATATACATACATACATATATATATATATATATATATAATATGCTTATACATACAAACATATATACAATATATACATATTTAACATATACATATTAATAAGTTTATACATGTATACAAGATTACATTTACACATTTTAACATATATATTGTAAATGCTTTTGTTTTCAAAAAGAGTATAATCAAAAAAAACTATCTTTGACTTTTGTTAAATATTAAAATATATTTACCAAATCAAACAGGTAAATATATTTTTAAAATTATTTTTTAATCACAAGCTTAGGCAACATGAGAAAAAAAATTATATATTCATCTATATTTTTAAAAGCACCAAAATATAGATATTTTTTATTTTGAACATTGATTCTTAATTATTTTCATATTACAACCCTTTTACATAATTTTCCTTATTTTTTTCTATATTATTATTTTACTAATAAATTATCTATCTAATCGAATAAGTAAATATATTTCAAAAAAATTTTTAATCACAAATTGAGTCAACTATCAACATTAAAAAATAATTGTATATTATATTCTCAAGAATCTAAACAATCCAATTGTTTAGTAAATCATCTAATAATGTTAACTATTTCTAATCAAATTTACACTTATAACTATAATAAAATAATTTTTGTTAATGTCTTTTTTATATTAAAGACATTTACAACATTCTTTAGCACCAAATCAACATAATATAATACAAAAGCCTAACACACATTTTACAATTTCAATTCCAATATTTTTTATTTGTGATGTTATAAAATGCTCACAATTAATTTGGAAATTTCTAGATGAAATTAACATTAAAAAAAAATTCAAAAAACACAAATTTCATTTGCATCATTATATAGCTTAATAATAATAATCTAAAATACCTTAAAACATATTTTATTCTTTCATTGTTATATATTTTTTTATCTAAAAAAAATTTTGTAATTTTAGGAATAAAAATATCAGTTGAGTGCATAAATATAATAAAATATTTATTTTAGATACATCACACAAAAGTAATTATTATTTTATATTTTTTATGATATTCATTCATTCGACACAATTAAATATTTATTTCTAACTCAATCAAATAATTTTAAATCAAATTTTTAATAAATACTATTTTTTTAGAATAGTATTTTTTCTCATGAAAACTGGGATAAATAATCAAATTTAAATAAAAAATAATAATATATTTATCTATTACTTAATATATATGATGTTTTACTAAATTTCAATCATTATTCAAGATAATTGAATTTTATCAATTTTAAAGAAACCCTTTTAGATTTGAAGTAAAAAATAATTACCACTATTATTATTATTATTATTATGTTCTTCATTAATTACTAATTTCACTAGATATGCATGTAACACTCATCTTATTATAAATTTTCAATAGCATATTCATTTTCCTAAGATTCAATGAAATTTTTATGTATAATATCTATTTCATAAAGTATTTTTTTTTATTTTTAATTTTTTTAAAAAATCACATATACAAACATTTATTCTATTAGATTTTAAATGTGATGACATTTTTAAATTATCACAAAAAATATTTATCATTATATTTCTATATCCGTAGTTTTATTACAAAAAATACACAAAATCAAATCATCATTGATAAAGAATACAAATATATTTCTATGTATGATCCTTCATTTTATTTAATTTATATTTTACTTGACTTACATCCTCAATTTTTTTTATAAAAAATGCTAGTTCACTATCTTTAAATCTGCTAGTACACAAGCTTTTTTATGTTATGAATTTTGATAGTCCTCACTCATATTTTCTTTTGACACAATCAATAAGACATCAAAAAATTTTCTTGAATAGATGTATAAGATGGAATGAGACGAAAAACCCCGGCACAATCCAAGTATTAGGCAGAAGTGATCCCTAACTAGACACGACCCAAACCCTAGCTAGCCAAGGTGAAGTCCAGGCGAGCCAGCACAAGCTAAGTGCTAGCCTTGACTTGGACCATTCTGACCCAATCAAACCATGATCTATTTTAAAAACTGATATATTAGTTTCATACGCCAACTCAAGTCAAAATTTTTGCCCAACACAAAGTATGACCCACACCAAATTCAACATGCACAAGCAAGTTTTGAGAGTCATGTCATGTCGACTGTCGCACCCATTTGTGTTACACAAGCTATATCACATGGCGTAACATGACCCAAGTCATCCCATTGCTAGACATGCATGGGTGTGATCATGTTGAACATGCATGGGTCAACAATAGTTTCAAAAAATAGCACATTAGCATGCTTGAAAGTGTCTTTCATAGGCATGCATTATGACATGATTTCCAAAACTAAATCTATAGCATATAATCAAGTATCTCATCCACCACCTCCTAGGAGAAACATACTAATGACTGGAATACATTTTTAAAGTAGCTAGTATTAATACCTATTGAATAGATGGCTTCCATTCACAATCACAATAACATCTGACTTATTTTTGAAGTTGACAATAAAATATACCTTATTTTTAAACATGACAATTGATTAACACATTGGATATCATAAAAATTTTAAAATTACATGTGTTAGACATGATTAGATGAGAATACTCCTAATATTATTGATAATCTAATAAATCTTTATGATTCATATATTTGTTGAAAACTATCTTGGTGACGTGACAATCACAATCACTGGAATACATGTGTTAGACATACTAATGACTGGAATACATTTTTAAAGTAGCTAGTATTAATACATTTTGAATAGATGGCTTCCATTCACAATCACAATAACATCTGACTTATTTTTGAAGTTGACAATAAAATATACCTTATTTTTAAACATGACAATTGATTAACACATTGGATATCATAAAAATTTTAAAATTACATGTGTTAGACATGATTAGATGAGAATACTCCTAATATTATTGATAATCTAATAAATCTTTACGATTCATATATTTGTTGAAAACTACCTTGGTGACATGACAAATATCTTCAACAAAAAGACAATATATCTCTGGTTAGAGACTCATCAGACATTGAATTTCCAACTTTTAAGAGTAATACTATCAAAATATTAAACTTTGAGGTAGAATCATAAGCTGGAAAATAATGGACCAACAGGGCCCAAATTTTTTAAGCTTGGTCAACACATTGCTCATTGCCAACCACAACACATTACCAAAGAATGTAGGCAATTAAAGCTCGATGGACTGACTAAGCCTTTCAGATTAGATTCATGTCAAGTAAAACCAACATGACCAAGCAAGGGAGAATCTAGTACATGGCCCAGCCTATAGCTAACCTAGACTAGCCTGGATTTGTTGTCATGGGCAACAAATTTCAACTAGCCCTAGGCCCCTAGCCATATCACCAGACAATAAGCAAGATCAGACAGCAACCTCAACTACCTACCGCAAATAGTAGGCAACATGCTTGCTCAAACGTATCATTACAAGAAAATATTAAAACAACACATCTAAAAATATAAATCTGAAAAAAGAAAATCTAAAGAAATGTATGCTAAAATAAAATTAGTCCATCTAGTTAGAATCATTATATTTGTATATTTTAACATCCACTTGTAGCTCTTTTATTTTATCATTAAAATTCAATCAAAAATATTCTCAATCTTTTAAACATGAGTTTTTAAAAATATTTGATAATAATGTTATTCTTTTTTCCACTGTTATCTAAATCATACGATTCATGATTTAATTCATGATTAAGAGAGTAAACAATCTAGCTCTTTAAAAAATAAAAAGCATGCATTAATTAATCACTAAATTACTGAATCACGAATCGATTTAATACTAATTATCAAGAATTAATTAACATGAAAAAAAAATAACTCGAACCTTAAATATTATGAATTTAGCATATAAAAATAATAAAATACCAAAAAATGTTATGTTTTAAATCGGTATTTCGCTAAGATTACATAGATATTTATCCTTGAAAGACACTCCACAGTCCTCCATCCTTCTTTTGACACCGATGCAACATAAACATATTCGAATTAAGTGATAATTTGTTATTGATTTGAGGTACTTTTTCTACCATAATTCTTTATCGATTATCTTAATGCGTATTGATTCTATTAAGTTTTTTTTTGAAATTCTTCTTCTTTAATCATATACATTAATTTAATTATACTTATTGTGATACATACCTAATGCATTTGTGTTGTGTTGGGCAGTAGATTTACTAATATAAACTTAATTTAATGATACTTTTTTTTAATACATATTCTGTTAATTTAATTATACTTTTTATTTAAATACATATTCTGTTAATTTAACTATACTTGGATTGCTTATATAAACTTAATCGTATATAACACAAAATGGGTGTTTTGTGTTGGGCAGTGTGTATATAACACATAACTATATAAGTGTATTTTATTATATTTATAACTATAACAATAGTTTACATAAACCTAACTATATATAAATATAACACCATATATATATATATATATCTATCTATCAATCATAATTTTATATATGATACATTCAATATACATGTCGTGTATTTCAGATATAATTAGTATTATACATATAACATTATATACATATTTTACACAAATAAAGATATATTGACTTTATGATAGGATTTTAACAATGTATACTTGAAATTTGTAAGTCATCATTATAAAATACACGTCTAATAAATTTTCATTATGAAAATATATATTATTCCATAATACCTTGCCTACCCGATAAGTATAATTATATTAATATCTGTAAACTATATTTTATACATGGCTTTATCTATAAGGAAAAACACACACTCATTTGAGTGTATTTAATATCTGTAAATTTAAAGTATAGTCACATTAATATCTGTTAATGTCAAATTAATATCTGTAAACATTTATTGATTAGTTTTCAATTAGTTCAAAAAAAATGTAATAGGCTTTATGTATACTGATACTAATTTACAAGACATTTAAATACATTTATATATTTGACTATATTTTAATTACTATGTTTAATTAAATGACACATAGGCTCCCATTTAAATACCCTAGCATTGACTATTAATATGATTCATACTGGATTAAAATATATAAGATATCCCGTTCATCTGACATATATTATTTCCTACATGAAATAATGCCGATGACTTTTTGATGGGTTTGAGAAGTTCCACCTATATGGATGAGTAGATCTCACATATTTTATCACCGCTATAGCCATTAACTCATATATTGTATACCCATGGACTTGATATTGTTTACTTATTGTAAGCTAACCATAGAATTGTTTGCTTGAGTAAACACTATAAACTATTTACTTATTCTAAGCTTAGATAATGAAGAAACTTTGATAATTAATCCAAATAATCAATATCTATGAAATGATAATCCAGATTCACAGAGTTAACTTTATTACTTGTTAAAATCATATACTTGTAATATATTTTACCGTGATAAAAAATAACTAACACTTACATTGATTTTTGTAGTGTCTTATCTCTCTATAATTTCAATACTTAATGGTCTTTGAGCTATTATAATTACAATGATTCTTAGATTTAGACCTCTTGTTTTTTGATTTGCTTTGACGTTTTCTCTTAGTTGAATTTCTTACAATTAACTTTATATATAATTCTAATGTGGTTGATATTTCACTTGTCTATCTCGGTTGAATCTCCTTGCTTAGAATTAGATCATGAACATCATCAAATTTCAATTTATTAGTTCTTGATGAACTGTGCACAACTATAATTGTAATACAATAATTTTTGATAGAGAACACAAAAGTATCAATACACATACTTCATCATTGACTTCAATATCAAACAAACTTAATTGGGTTGTGATTGTGTTGACTTAATTGAGTTATTGGGTCATTGATGTGCTTTATGTCAACTTCAGATTGAAAAAACACCTCATCATGTGCACTTTTCTAGCATCAATTAGTTTTCATATATACTAGCAAGAGCCATCGTAAGCCTTACTATGCTCTTCTCATTTTTTATATTGAAAGTACGTTGGTAAAATATCATATTTCAAATGAATTCAAGTGCTAGTATGTGCTCTTCTTTCTTCATAGACTCTATCATCTTCCTCAGAAGGGGTTGATATAGATTTTTCTACTATATATAATCTTCCATCTATATTTTCTAGAATCTAAATTTTGTTCCATAAATTTTTTTAATTTTAACTTTTTCTTCATATGTAGTCATTACTATCTACAAAATCTGAATTCTTCTAGAAAAATCTTGCAGAACACTGTGTATGAGAATTGAGAACACCTCTTTTGACATGCTGATATTGTCTGCAAAAAATTTACTATTTATTAAATTGATTATTATCATCAATAGTAACTTCGCCCAATGGTGCTTGATAATGCACAACCTAAACCTCCAATACCAATTGTTTAGAATAACTTGATTTCCTATTTGTTAGATAGACATTTAGATAAACTGACAAATATAAAGGTAAACCGATAGAATAATTGATAGATAGATGATAGATATAAAAATATATATATATAGAAAGATTGACAAATAGGCTGATAAATAGAAAGACAGTTAGATAGTTAGAGAGATAGAAAAATAGAAAGAAGATATATAGATTAATTGATAGATATAATAGTTAGATAATTACATAGATATATAGATTGTCATATAAACATTTCGACATAAAATAGATAGATAGAAGGATAAACAGATAGATAAACATATAGATAGATACATAGATATACAAATAGACAGAAAGATATATTGATAGTCAGATTGATAGATAGACTAATAAACTGATAGATTGATATAGAGGTAGATAGATATATAGATAGAGAGATAGATAAATTAATAATTAGACAAACAAATAGATAGATAGATAGGTAGGTAGGTAGAGAGATTTATAGATAGATAGATATATATAAATATAGATAGATAGATAGATAGATAGATAAATAGATGTATATAAAGATAGATAGATAAATAGATAGATAAATAGATAGATATATTATAGATAGACATATAGAAAGATTAATTGATAGAAAGATAGATCGATAGATAGATTGACAGATAAATAGATAGATATAAAAGATAGATAGATAGATAGATAGATAATAAGAAAGGTATATAGATAGAGAGATAAATAATCATATATATAGACAAATATATAGATATACAAATAGATATAAATATAGATAGGTAGATAAATAGATAGATATAAATAGAGATTAATATACATATTTATAGAAAGATAGATTGACATATTTATAGATAGATTGATTGATTGATAAATTTATATATAGATTGATATACAAATTTATTGACATAATGATCGACAAATTGATAGAGAGATTGATAATCTATTTGATAGACAAATTGATAGATATAATTATAGATATATAAATAAATAGACAAACTAATTAAGAGATAGATACATACATACGAAGATAAGATAGATAGATAAATAGATAGACAGACTGATTGATTGAGTGATATATAGATAGATAGATATACAAACAGATAGATAGATAGACAGACAAACAGATAGATAGATCAATATATCGATAGATAGTTAGATAAACAAATATATAGATAAATAGATAGATAGACAAATAGATAGACATATAGTAAGATATATATAGATAGACACATAGATAGATATATATATATATATATATTTATAAAAATAGAGAGATAGATTGATAGATAGATAGATAAATATATAAATTGATTGATTGATTGACAGATAGATATATAGATAGATAATTAGATTGATAGATAGATAGATATATAGATAGAAAGTTAGATAAACAAATATATAGAAAAATAGATTGATAGATATATAGATAGACAAATAGATAGATATATAGTTAGATAGATTGATAGACACATAGATAGATAGATTTATATACAAATAGATAGATAGATAGATAGATAAATAGATTGATTGATTGACAAATAGATATATAGATAGATAGATAGAAACATAGATATAAAAATTGATAGATATATTGATAGATAAATAAATAGATAGATAGATAAATAGATAGTTAGACAGAAAGATACATAGATAAATAGATATATTGATAGATATATTGACAAATAGATTGACAGATAGATTGATATATAGAGATATATAAATACAAAGATAGATTGATAGATAGATAGATTGATTGATTGATAGACATATAGATAGATATATAGATAAGTAGATAGATAGATAGAGAGATAGACATATAAATAGATAGATAGATATATTGATATGTAGATAGATTGGTAGATAGATAGATTTATAGATATAGAGATAGAAAGATAGATAGAATGATAGACATACAGATAGACAAATTAATAGACAAAATAATAGATAGATTAATAGATTGATTGATATATAGATTTAAACAAGATTGATAGACAAATTGATAGAGAGAATGATAGACAGATTGAAAAACAAATTGAATGACAGATAGATAAACAGATAGATAGACAAATTGATAAAAATATAGATAAACAGATAGATAGACAACTAGAAAGATGGATATATAGAAATATTATTAGACAAATAGATTCACAAATAGATTGACAGATAGATAGACATATAGATAGATAAAAATATATTCGAATATATAGACATATAAATAGACTAAAAGATATACTAATAAATAAATAGATATATAGATAGAAAGATAGATAGAAAGATAAATAGAGATTTAGATAGAAAGATAGATAGATAGATAGATAGAAAAATAGATACATAGATAGATAGATAGATAGACAGACAGATAGTTAGATAGATTGATATACAAATATATAGATAAATATAAAGAAAGATTAATAGATAAATAGACAGATAGATAGTCAGATTGATAATTTGTTTGAAAGTTAGATTGAATGACAGATTGATATATATTTTGATAGCCAAATTGATACATAGATTAATAGACAGATTCGTAAATATATTGAAAAATAGTTATATTGATAGAATTATAAATAGATAGATAAATAGATAAATAGACATTTAGATAAATAAATAGATAGATAGATAGATGGAAAATAAATAAATATATATATAGATAGATAGATAGACAAATAGATAGGCAAAAAGATAGAAAGAAAGATAGATAGATAGATAGATAGATAAACATATAGATATACATATAGATTGAAATATAGATTGACTGATAGATAGTCAGCTAAATAGACACATAGACACATTGATAGATAGATCGATCGATCGATAGATAAATAGATAGAAAGATAGTAATATAGAAATATAAACAAATAGACAAATAGATAGTTATATAGATAGATAGATTGATTGATAGATAGGCAGATAGATAGTAAAATAGATAAATAGATAGATAGATAGTAATATAGAAATATAAACAAATAGACAAATAGATAGTTATATAGATAAATAGATAGATAGATAGATAGGCAGATAGATAGTCAAATAGATAAATAGATAGATAGTAATATGGAAATATAGACAGATAGATAAATAGATAGGTATATAGATAGATTGATAGATAGACAGATAGATACTCAGATAGACAAATAAACATATAGATAAATAGACAAACAGATAAGTAGGAATAAATAGAAAGATAGATATATAGATAGATAGCCAGAAACATAGACATATAAATAAACAGATTAATAGACATAGTAATTGATAGATTTATTGAGAGATTGATAGACAACTTGATAGACATATTGATCATATAGATGATAGGTAGAATGTAAGATGGATTGAAAGACCAATAGATAGATAGATAAATAGATAGTCAACTTGATAAAAAGGTAGATAGACAGATAATATAGATAGATAAATAGATATATTATTAGTCAGATAGATTGATAGATAGATTGATAGATAGATTGAGAGATAGATTGAAAAATAGATAGATAGATAGACAGATATATAGTCATATAGATATATTGAAAGATAAATAGAATGATAGACAGATAAATATAATGATAGATAGACTGAAAGATTGATATACACACAGATAGATAGATAAATAGATATGTAGATAGATAAAAAGATTGTTAGAATGATAGATAGATAGATAGATAAAAATATATATAGATAGATAGATAGATAGAAACATAGATAGCCAAATTTATAGGCAAATATATAAATAGATTAAAAATTAGATAGGCAAATAGATAGTCAAATTGATAATTAGATTAAAAGATAGATTGAGAGACATATTTATAGCCAAATTGATAGACAGATTGATAAGAAAATTAGTAGATAGATTGTTAGATATATTTATATATAGAAATAACTACATATGGATAGTAATTTATATAGATAGATAGACAAATAGGTAAAAAATAGATAGATAGATAGACAGAAAGATAGACAGAAATATAGATAGAAAAATAGGCTGATAGATAGATAGATAAATAAATAGATAGATAGATAGAGATAAAGATAGACAAAAAAGATAGACCTATAGATAGATAGATAAATATATACATAGATAGATAGATAGATAGATAGATAGATTGATAAATAGATAGATAAGTAAGATAAATATAGACAGATAGATTGATAGATAGACAGACAAAAAGACAAATAGATAGATAGACAAATAAGTAGACATATTGAAAGAAAGATAAATAGACGAATAAACTGATAGATAGATAAACATATAGATATACATATAGATAGATAGATATACAAATAGAAAGACAAATAGATAGATAGACAAATTGATAGATAGATAGATATATAGACAATTAAAAACATATAGACATATAGATAGATTGACAAATCTAAAGATAGACAAATGGATAGTAAGATAGACATATAGATTGATAGGTAGGTAGACAAAAGATAGATATACAAATATTTATATAGACAGATAGATAGACAGACAGATAAATAAATAGATAGAAAACTAGTTATAAATATAGATAGACATATAGATAGAAAGATAGACAAACAGACAGACAGACAGATAGATAGAAAGACAGACAGACAGACATATAGATAGATAAATTGATAGGCAGATAGATAGATAGATAGATATATTGATTGATAAATAGATAGATAGTTAGATAAAAATATAGATAGAAAGATACACAAATAGATATATAGATAGACTAATAGACTGATAGATAGACATACATATAAAAAAATAGATATACAGATAGATAGACAAACAAATAGATAACTAGATAGATAGAAATTATATAGATAGATAGACATATAGATAGACAGACAGATAGATACATAGACATTATACATACAAATAGATAGTCAGATAGACAAAGCAATAGATAGAGAGATAGATAGATAGATAAATAGTTAGATAGATATATTTACAAATAGATATATAGATTGATATGTAGATTAATAGGTAGTTAGTTAGATAGATATATAAACACATAAATACACATTTAGATAGATAGATAGAGTGACTAATAAATAGACAGATAGATAAGTTGATTGGTTGATAGATAGATAGACTAATAGATAGATAGATAGATATAAAGATAGATAAACAAATAGTTAGATAGATCAATAGTCACATATATAGATAGATCGATAGATAGATAGACATATAGATAGATATATAGATATATAAATAGACAAATAGATAGACACATTGATATATGGAAAGTTAGATGGATCAGATAGACGGATATATAGATTGAAAAATATATAGATTAATAGATAGATATATAAATAGAGTGATAAAAAGATAGATAGACATATAGAAAGACATATAGATAGACAAATAAATAGATAGATAGAAAAATAAATAAACTTATATATAGACAAATTAAAATATAGGTAGATAGATAGATGGATAGATAGAATGATAGATTGATATATAAAAAAATAGATAGATAGATGTTAAGGATAATCCATCCCTGTTAGGTTTTCAGTTCAACGGAAGTAGTAAAACAACAAAAGGAAACGACAACAGAAAATAAGCAACAGCATTCCAATAGTTTGTATATATTCAGTTTATTCAATTCACAGCTGAATTGTCCCATGCACAGAAAGCTTAAAAATATAACTAATATATAGAACATCCACAGACCAGCCAAACACACAGTATACGTGGTTCACTAGTCATTCAGCATGACTAGCTACATCCATCAGCAAATGCCTATGCGTTTCAGATTATAACAAAAACATCATTCTTACAAGTTATGCAGTAGTTGTGATAAAAATCATGTAGAGAATAGCAGAGAGGAGGAGAAAACAGAGAGTCCGATGAATAGTACAAAAATGAGAGTGAGCGATTAAAATTAAACAAAACAGAAATAATATATATATTGTAGAGGCTGGGTCGGGTCAGATCAATCGAACGGGTCAGCTCCTCCGAAAAAATTTCTGGCCTTCTGACCGGGCAGCTGGACCCCCATTATTGGGGATTGCTAGATTCGCAAGCTCCCAATATTTGACTTCCTGCACTGAAACAAATATTAAACAAAAATAATTTGGGTTAACATAAACGTAAATACAAAACACATTACACATATTCAGCAATAGATAAATATATAGATAGATAGTTAGTTAGTTAGACTGATTGATATACTAAAAGATAGACAAATAGATAGAAAAATAGAGAGATAGATAGATCGATTAAAAGATAGATAGACAGACCTATAGATATATAGATAGATAAAAAAATAGTTAGATAGATAGTTAGACAAATTGATAGATAGAAAGCTAGACAAATAGATAGCTAGATAGATAGAAATATATATATAAATACATATAGAGAGATATATAGATAGATAGCAAGATAGATATATTGACAGATAAATAGACATCTAGATTGATAGATATTTAGTTTGATAGATGTATAGATAAATAGGCACAAATATAGATAAATACATAGATATATTGATAGATAGATTGATAAACTTATAATAGACATAATAGATAAATAGATAGATACACAGACAGACAGACAGATATACATATAGATGATTTGATAAATAGATTGATAGATAATTAGATAGATAGATAGATAGAAAAAAAAGATAGATAGAAAGATAGACAGATATATAGAAAGAAATATAGATAGATAGATAGACATATGATAGAAAGATATAAATACATAGACATATAGACAGACAAATAGATAGATTGACAAATTGATAGACAAATAGATAGACTTACAGATATATAGATAGATAGAAAGATAGATATATAGATAGATTTAAAGACAAATAGATAGACTATAGATAAATAGATAAACAGATAGATATAGATTGTATACATATAGATAGACTATAGAAATATATATATATAGAAAGATAGACTATCCTAAAGATAGACAAATAGATAGACAGATAGACAAAAATATAGATAGATTGATAGATAGTGTGATAGATAGATAGATAGTAAAATAGATATATAGAAAAACAAATAAATAGATAGATAGATATATAGATAGATAAATAGATATATACATAGATAGAATGATGGATACAAAGACATATAGAAAGATAGATAGATATATAAATCGATAGAAAGATAAAAAAATGAAAGAAAGATAGAGAGATAGATAAACATAATGATATAATATCATATTGACAGAAAAATAGATAGGTAGATAGACAAAAAGATAGTCATACAGATAGACACTGAGATAGAAATAAAGATAAATAGATAGATAGACTGACAGATAGACAGATAGATAAATAAATATATACACATATAGAAAGAAAGATAGAAAGATATATAAAAAGATATAAAGATAAACATATAGACACACAAATAGAGAGAAAAATTAATAGACATATAGATATAGACAAAGATATATGTATAGATATACAGTTATTTAAATGCAAAGATAGATCTATAGATAGACCGATAGATAAATAGAAAGATAGATGAATAGAAAGATTCATAGATAGATTCATAAATAGACTGATAGATAAATAGAAAGATAGACAGATAGATAGATTGTCAAATAGTTGCATATTTACACATATAGATAGATAGGTAGTTGGATAGATAGATAGAAAAATAGATAATTATATAGATAGATAAATAGATTGATAAAGAGATTAATATATAGATAGATAGAAAGATAGAAAAATTGATAGATAGATTCATAGACAACTTGATAGACAAATTTATATACAGAGACATAAATAGATTGATAGATATATAGATAAAGATATAGATAGATAGACATAAATATATACAGATTGATTGATAGAGAGATAAACAAATAGATAAATAGATAGTTAGACATATAGACAGATAAATAGATAGATAGATAGATAGACAAAGAGATTAATAGATAAGAAGGACAGATGAATATATAGATATACATATTCATAGATAGATAGATAGATATATATATATATATAGACAAATAGATAGATAGATCGATAAACAAATTGATAGACACACACACATATATATAGGCATACATTGCCAGATAGACAGACATATAAATAGATAGATAAATAGATAAATAGATTGATAGATAGATAGATAGATAGTAAGATCGATTGATAAAATGATTGAAAGATAGATATATAGATAGATAGATATATAGATAAAAAATAAATAGGGAGTTAGATTGGCAGATATATAGATAGATAGATAGATAAATAGAAAGATAGACATACATATAGATATACAGACAATGAGAGATTAAGGAAGACACGTATATAAAGAGACTGATAGATAGAGAGATATCCACATATATAGACATGCTGATAGATAGATACATAGATAGATAGACAGATAGATATATAAATAGATATACATATATATGTATATATATATATATATAGATAATTAGATAATTAGATGGATGGACATATAGACACACATATATACACATAGATAGATAGATGAATAGATTGATTGATAAACAGATAGACAAATAGATAATTAGATAGATAGATAGATAGACATATATATAGATATAAAGATAGATTGTCAGACATATAAACAAATAAAGATATATATATATATATATATATATATATATATATATATATATATTTTCAGGCATATAAACAAAAATAAATAAATAAATATATATATATATATATATGGATAGATAGACAAATAGACTGACAGATAGATAAATATAAAGCTAGATAAAAAACAGATAGATAGACACAAATATAGATGATAGAAAGATGAATTGATAGTTGGATATATAGATGGATAGACAGACAAATATATAGGAGGTTTAGATTGATAGAAAGATGGATTGATAGTCTGTAAGATAGATGGATAGATAGACAGTCAGATAGATTGATATATACACATATAATTAGACACATAGATTGAAAGATATATAAACATATAGATATCTAGATTGATAGATATACTGATAGAAAGATTGATAATTACATTTATATATAGATTAATAGATAGATTAATAGGCAAATTGATAGATAAATTGATAGACAGATTGATAGTTAAATAGATGTACACATTGTTATATAAATAGATAAAAAAATATAAATAGGTAGAAAGACTTATAGATATATCTATAGATAGACAAATATTTATATAGACATATAGATCGACAAAAATATAGATTAATAGATAGATAGATAGATAAACATATATAAAGACAAATATAGACATATATAGATAGATAGATAAATATATAAAAATATCGATAGAATGATAGATAGTCAGACAGATAGATTGATTAATAGATAGATAAATAGATTTATAGATAGATATATAGATAGATAGATATATATATATATATATATATATATATTGATATATAGACAAATAGATAGATAAATAGATAGATTGATAGATATATAACTAGGTACATATATTGAGAAATAGATATATAGATAGATAGATAGACATTTACATAGACAGATATATAGAGAGTTATATTAACAAATAGATATATATATATATAGATAGAAAGATATAAAAATTGATAGATATATATATAGAATAATGGATAGATAATTATATAAAGAATAAATAGACAGAAAGATTGATTGATTGATAGACAATTAGAGATTCAGAAAGAAAGATTGATAGATAAACAAATAGATTGATATATATATATATATATATAGATAGATAGATATACAAATAGGGAGACAAATAGATAGACAAGCTGATAAAAAGATAGATAGATAAACAAATAGATAGGCAGATAGATAGATAGGTAGAGAGATAGATAGAAAGATAGTTGGAGAGAGATAGATTGATATATATTCAGATAGATATTTATATAAATAGAAAGATAGATAGATACACATATAGATAGATAAATAAATAGACTTATAGATAGATAGATGCTCAAATTGATAAATAGATAGATAAATACATAGATTGAGAGATAGATTGACATATAGATGGACCAATAAATATATATATAACAAGATAGATATATAGCTATAAAGATATATATACACATTGTTAGACATATTAATAGATAGATTGTTAGATAGATAGATTTACAAATAGATAGACAGATTGATATATAGATAGATTGATACCTAGATAAATTGATAGATAGATAAACAGATAGATAAATAGATAGATAGATAGATAGATAAACAAATAGATAGATATAAAGATAGAACAATAGTTAGACATATAGATTGATAGATTGAGAGACAAATAGATAAATAGATTGATAGATAGTTAGAACGATAGATAGACACAACAATATGTAGATTGATAGGCAAATCAATGGATAGATAGAAAGAGAGATAGATAGATAGATTGATAGACATGTAGATAGACGAAATGATAGACGTATAGATAGACTTATAGATAGATGAATAGATAGATAGATAGATGGATTGATAAACAATCAGATAGACATATAGATAGACTTATTGATATACAAATAGATAAATAGATATTCAAGTTGATAGACCGATTGATAGATACATTTACAGATAGATTGATAGATAGATTAATATATACATTTATAGATAGATAGAAAAATTAATGTACAAATAGTTAGATAGATAGATTGGTAGATAGATAGATTGGTAGATAGAGAGATTGACAAATAGTTAGATAGACTAATAGATAGACTGATAAATAGACAAATAGATAGATTGATTGATAAATAGATAGATAGATAGATAGATAAAAAGATAGACATATATATAGATAGATAGATACACATAATGATATACAAATATATATGTAACTAGATGGGTAGATAGACAGATATAGAGATATTAGAAAGATATATATTTAAATAGATAGACCTATAGATATATAGATAGATAGAAACATAAACAGATAGATAGATATTTAGATAGATATACATATAGATATACTGATAGATAGATACATATACAAAAGATAGATAGATAGATAGATAGATATATATATATATATATAGTTAAATAAATAATTAGAAAGATAGTTGGATAGATAGATAGAAAAATAGATAGACATAAAAATTAACAAATAGATAGACAGATAAAAGATAAAAAGATTGAGAGATAGATATATAAATTAATAGATTGATAGTTAGATAGATAGATAAATTGATAGATAGATAGACAGATTGATTGATTGATTGATTGAAAGATAGATAGAGAGACAAATAATTATATAGCTAGATTTATTGATTGATTGATAGAAATATATATATAAGATATACAGATAGATAGATAGATAGATTGATAAACAGATAGATAGATATATAGATAGATTAACAAATAGATATATAGATTGACAAACATATAGATAATTACAAGAAAATGTCTGTTTAGCTTGTAAAATTTAACAATGGAATTATCCATAACTAATTCACGAGGGATTTGCTAAATAATAGTAAAATATTTTTTATTTTACATTGAATTAGAAATTTACAAAGGATTTCTGATAGATTAGTGATAGAAATTTTTGATTAAAAATTGTCATTAGTTAATATTGTGATAGATTTTCATGTAAAGAATGGTGGCAAATTTAGCAATGGTTTTAGCGATAGATTATCCCTAGCTAATTAGTTCGAGATAAATTCATCGCTAAATAATTATATTAATTTTTTAAGATTTTATATTTAATTATAAGTGATTATTCCTTAAATGATAATTTTCACAAAATATATGCCTTTATCTAGAGATTTTTGCTTAGTTATTTGGGATGGTGATAATTTCTATTGCTAATCTTTACAGATTTAATTTTTTATAACATTTTATTTGTTTTGATATTCTTTGTAATTTTGTATATTAAAGGTATGTCGTGGTCTATAATTGAGCAATCCTTTATAGATACATTCACCTGATATAATTATAAAAATTGGATATTTTAAATAAATAATTTCAAATATATGTAAATACAAAAAATATCGACATTAATAATTACTAAAATAACTATTTTATGATTATAAAATTTTTAAAAAATTATACATACATTTTTTTTAAAATTTTTAATTATGAAATTTAAATATTTTTATTAAAAAACATTAAATAATTAATTCTATAATTATAATAATTTATAAGATATTTTAAAAAATAAATTAATATAAATTAAAATTTCTTTTAATACAAAGCTAAAATAATTTATTGTGTGATTAAATAAAAGATATTTACAAAAATATTTGATTTAACGAATACACTAGTAAATATTAATATTATTTAAAGCTAAAAACAATATCTTCTTTGATTATAGAAAACTTTTTAAAATATAATTACTAAACAATTTCAAAATTATGAATTATAAATAAAATTTAAAAGAACATAAATTGATAATTAAAGATAAATACATAGATGTTTGCCCCTACTAAAATTTATAAGAATTAAATAATTGATAAGATTTTTACTTTTAGCTTTTTATATTCTGCCTTTATTAAAATAATAAATATATCTTTTTTTTTAATAATCTTCTCACTTGAAGTAATTTTTAGAATTTTATACCTTATAAATTATGTCAAATAATATGAAATTTTAAGCCTTTAAAATTTTTTCATATTATCTTTATAAAAATTAATATGAATTCTTAAAAATTTATAAACATAAAATATATATATTTATATTTTTAACATAAAGTGTATTTTATAACTTTTAGGAGAGTGGCTTAAAGACCAATCATATTTTCATATGTGTCTTGCAATATGAAGTTTGTAAATTTTGTAGTCATTTGATTTTTTTTTCTAGTTATATGGCTATCCATTTATTTTATGAATTTATTTATATATTTATTGTTTTATTAATTTGATAATTAAAAATTATAAGATGTTTGTTTTTCATTTGTACGTTGCTACACGAACATAAACTTGTTGAAAATATTTTATAATAATAAAAATATAAGTTTTTATGTATTTTATATATTTATTGTTTTTTTAATGTTTTGATAATGAAAAATTAAATTATTTTGGGAATTTAAAAACTTCAAAACACTATCGTTCTGTGTTCACTTGTTGTCGAGACTATAGTGACAACTCTAACAAGCATCAAACTCCTCCGTAGTTTGCCTCTCTCTCTTTACATGGATACATCCTAACCTATTAGTAGAGTAAGCGAGAATTCCTTCAGCTATGAGTTTCTTATTTATTTGAGGTATGCTTTATAACCTAACTTTTCATCGATTATCTTAATGCAGGAATGTGTGTTTGGATTCTGCTATTTGATTTTTTCAAAATTCTTCTTCTACCCTACATATTATCGTATATTGCATTTTCAATAGAAATTATATAGTAGATATTTGTGTCTATATGATAACGTGTAAAGTCAAGTTTTTTCCATGATTATATAAATGGTCGAGGATCCTCCTCATGCACATAGTATTAATCTGGATGTTCATGGTAAATCATAATAAGTACCAAAATCATTAATAACCATGGTATGCTTGGATTGCTTATATAAACTGATTTGTATACAGACTTCATGCATGTGTGATATAATGCTTTTTCATTGTCTGGATGTTAATGTTGCATAGTAGGTATGCAGGCTAGATATCCATGTTTATTGCAACTCAGACAGTCTTGTGGTTTTGGATGTTAATCACAAAATAGGTGTTGGTATTTGTGTTGAGCAGTGTGGATGTGCAAATTGTTTGTTGGCTATTGGCTATTGTAAGGATTTAATTGGGAAGTATCCTAATGCAACCTAAAACTGAGTCAATTATCCTTTTACACACAAGTTTTTTACTATATATATTTATATTATTGTAATCATATAAATAACGTATTTGTAGTAGTTCAATATTTTGAAATATGAATTATGAATTATCAAATAATTATTTTATAATATTTTTCTCTTGACCAAATGGAAACTATTCTTTCCAATATTTTATCTTTATTTAATTAATTTTAAAATTTCTCTCTAATTCATCATGTAGTCTAATTAATTTGCAGCCTAAAACTTTATTAGTTTTATCAATGTGAATAATATCATATGTGAAAAATATATATCAAGATATCATTTTCTAAAGATATTTTGTCAACTCACTTAAAATGAAAATAGATATTTAGTGTGATTTTACAAAAATTAAAAATTTATTTAATATATTTTCTACAGGGTAAATACTTGTAAAAATATTATTTTTCACAATGATATATATTAATATAATAAATAGGTACATTTTAATTTTAAGCACAAAAAAATTAGTTTTCAAATAACTTTATCATATGTAGGTATGTTTACCACATAATTGATTTTCTTATACAAATTATAAAAAATAAAAATAAAAATAAAAATAAAAAACTATATATATATTTATAAGTATATTATAGGATAAATTATATAATATATGATGGTAAAAAAATAAAAAAAATAGAAAAAACATGATAAAAAAGGGGAAACTATGTTAAAATATTATACAATGAAACTAATTATAATATCACCATTTTTTTTAACTTTTAGGGACCCAAATCAAAATTATTTATGATTTGAATCATTTTTTTTTTCCAAAAATCTAAAACCCATAATTACACTTCTATTATTAGATAATAAATTATATTTATTTATGCATAAACTTGTTATGCTCAAACACATAATTATGCATGAAATGCTGTGCACAACTTATTTATCCATAAATATTATGCATAAAAATGTTATGCATAATGTGTTTAAGCAAAAACAAATTTTTATGCATAATAACACATTGTGCATAGTATCATGTTAAATGTATTTCAAGTTTATGCATATAGCAAAATGTTATGCATATTGTTTATGCATCAACATGTTATGAATAAAAACATGTTCATTCATTAAAATGTTATGCATCATCTATTTATGCATAAACATATTATGCAGATACACATTATTCATAAAATTATTATGCATATAAACACAATAAGTAAACATGTATCATCCATTCACTTATCTGTCAAATTGTATTATAGTTATATAAGTGTTCCTACATTATGTTAATTTTAATATTTGTAATTCTTTGTATCTCTAATATGTCTATATTTGTAATGCTAGGAATCTGTAATTGTAGCTTGCTTCGCATCTATATTTCCTAGTTGAATACTTTGTATGATATGTTTTCTAGTCGAAATTTATCTGTGTTCATGTCTGAATTCTTTATTAATTCATTTGCCAAGAGTTCTTGGAATTAGATCTTCATTCCATTAATTTTTTCATTCTTTTTTATTATAATATTTAAAAAGTGAGTCAAATCATTGTAGAAAATTTTCTCTTTGATCTTCATTGAGAAGTAAGAAGCTTACTCCTTCAAACTTTCAATTTCTTTCTTTTTTACTTCCCTTTCATGTCCATCCACGTTCACGTGGTTTGATCCCTTCATCTAGTAATAACATGATATCTTTTAATTTTTAGTGTGCTAATAAATGCTTTGTTTCTTCATGTAGATTCTACAAATGCATTGCCTCAATATACATGTTATTTTGTCTTTGCATATACATCTGTAAGTAATTTTATTTAATTATTAGTATTATTTGAATTCATTGTATGTTTCATCTAGAATTATGATTGAGCATTATTATTTGCAAATATAACAAAGCAAAATGAGTTTGGATCATCAGTGGATGTACAAAAGTTTTATATATGGAATTTTGAATCAAGATTTTTTGAGTGGGCTAGGAACTTTCATCAACTTTGCATGTAGTCGACTGAGATGGATGGAAGTGTTAAAATATGTAATTTGATGATGAAAACACTATAAGATACCAAGTAGTTAAATATGGCTTTATACCAAATTATTTTGTTTGGATTTATCATGGAGAAAGTATAATGACTTTGAACATTGACTGAAATGAGGGTAAAGAATCATATGCAAGTAGTGAAGAAGCATCAAACACATACCATAGAATGGACATGGATGCTGCTGATGGTGAATTCAATATGGATTACATGGATGAACCATCTAATCCTAAAGCTCAGAAATTTTTTGATATGCTTAAAGTTATAAAAAATGATTTGTTGCCTACTTTTAAAATACATTCACAATTGTCACTTGTGGCTCGACTTATGAGCAAAAAATTAGAAAATCATATGTCTGAGAAATTATTTGATCAGGTGATAGAACTCATGAATGATATTATTCCGGATAATAATTTGGTCACTAATAACTTTTACAACACTAAGATGTTACTATGAGGTATGGGGGTACTAGTTGAAAAAATTGATTGTTGTTACAATGGTTGTAAGTTATATTGGGGTGGTGATAGTAATTTAATTAGCTGTAAGTTTTGTGATCAACCACAGTTTAAGAAGGTGCTTCTTGTTGTAGATATGCGACAAAAGATGAAAGTTGCATTTAAGAAGATGTATTACTTTCCTTTAATTCCTCGATTATAGAGACTATATGCATCAAATGCTGCAGGACATGATATGAGGTGGCATTCTGAGCATGTGATTGAAGAAGGGGTGATGCGTCATCCATCAAATTCATTTGCTTGAAATCATTTTAATCATATAAATCAAGATTTTGTAGTTGAAAGTCGATATGTGAGATTAAGTCTCTACACTAATGGTTTCAGCCTTTTGGCCAATCTGTACAATAGTATTCAACATGGCTAGTGATAGTGACACCTTATAATTTGCCAACATGGTTATGTATAAAGGAGCAATATATGTTTTTGTCAATATTGATTGCAGGGCCAAAAAATTCGAAAGAAATGTTGGATGTTTTCTTTTAGCCTTTTATAATAGAGTTAAAAAATTTGTGGGATGGTGGCTTGAATACATATTATATCTCAAAGAAGCAAAATTTTATTATACGGGCAACCCTTAAGTGGATGGTAAGTGATTTTTCTGTATATATATAATATTGTCTGGTTGGAGTACTGCCTTTGAGATTTCAACCTACAAATCATCCATTTCACGAAAATAGAACTACATTTCAAAAAAATAAAATAGTGATAATAGTGTACTAGTTGTTGGTTCATTAAAAGATATCTTGATAGAGATTCAGAGTTTGGGTCTGAAGAAGTTAAATAAATGGAACTTGCTAGAACTATTGGACCAATATGCAAAATATTTGGCGGGAGGAAACACAATATTTTTTGGGACTTGCCCTATTGGAAATCCAATTTAATCCATCAAATATTAGTTGTGATGCATATTGAAAAAAATCTGTTTGATATTGTTTTCAACACTATCCTTTATGTAGAGAGAAAAACAAAGGACACTTTAAAATCAAAACAGAAGTTAATTATTACTATTAACATCCTAAATTGAAACTAAACGAAGCTACAAGAAAATTCTTTTAAGCTTGTTACACACTTGATAAGAAGGCAAGACGAACATTCTATGAATGGCTTAAAAATTTAAAATTCCCTAATGGATATATCTCAAATATGGGCAAATGTGTGGATAATGAGAATCTTAAGTTATTTGGAATGAAAAGCAAAGACTATCATGTATTTATGTAGAGATTTACCAATTGCTTTCTGTGAATTACTTCTCCTTAGTGTTTGGAAGGTCCTTATAGACCTTTGTTTCTTCTTCAAACTGTAAATTACAACCACAATCAAAATAGATGACATGGTGAGACTGGAGAATGACATCCTCTCATTATTTGTAAGCTTGAATGGATATTTCCACTGAGTTTTTTTGACTCAATGGAGCATTTATTGGTCCATTTAGCATATGAAGCAAGGATAGCCTGGCTAGTGCAATACAGGTGGATGTATCATTTTGAGAGATAAATAAATATAAGTAGCTATGTTTATTATTTCAAGCATAAGTTAATATTGTAATTTGATTTAATTGAAACCTAACATAATTGTTGTAGGTATCTTCATAAGTTGAAATTGAATGTTAGAAACAAGTCAAAAGTTGAAGGTTCAATTTACAATGCATATTTAGTAGAAGAAGCATCATCTTTTTGTTCTTATTATTTTGAGGATCATGTCAATACAAAAAAATTGAAATGTGCCTCGGAATAATGAAGATCATGTGTTGGTAGAAGATGAATATGTGGACAAACTATCTATCTTCAAGTACCCTAGAAGTGTATTTAAAAGAGCAAAGAAAAGATGTATGACAGATGAAAAGTACAAAGCAACTCAGAGCTAGGTTTTACTTAATTGTGAGTAGGTTGCACCATATATTGAGTATGTATACCCAACATGGTTGTGGGTTTAATCATAGTTTAATTTTATGCTTAATAGGAATAATTAAAAATTGATATACATTATTCTCTATCTATTTATATTTGTGTAGTGTTTATATTGAGTAGTTAAGACATAGACAACCAACCATTTCTTTCTATGAGGTCGATTCTATGCTAGAAACAAATTTTGTGAATTAATTCAAAAACTTTGTGAGAATTATTAAGATTCAATTTTTTGAATTAATTGATTTATTAATATCTTTTAGTTGTTAACATCATTTTTTAATTTATGCAACAGGCAAATGAACCTTCAAATGGAGATTCCAACATATTCATTTAGAATCAAATTAAAGGCCCGTTTAGATATCTGACAACCTATCCTAGGTATTTTATCAATGGATATAAATTTCACACAATCAGATATGGTTCTTCTAAAGAAACAATGAATAGTGGTGTATGCATTAAAGGTTCTAGTTATAGTGAAGATGTGATTGATTATTATGGTCAACTTGCTGAAGTTATTGAGTTAGAGTATCCTGGACTCAAAAATAATAAGATTGTATTATTAAAGTGTGACGTGTGAGTGGTTTGATCCTAAAAGAAATGTGGTTACATAGATTCATTCGGAGTATAAGCTAGTGGATATTAATCATAAATGCAGATATAATCCATATGTGCCATTTATTATGCCATTTTAATCCACACAAATATATTATAATACATATCCGAGTTTATCTTGTGATAAGTGTGACTGGTGGGTCATTAGCAAAATCAAAGCTTGATCACATTATGACATAAATAATATTGAGCCTGTACATGTAGATGAAGATCTAGAAAATTTATGTGACTCAAATGATGGCCTTATAGAAATTTAAGATGATCATTTTCTATTTATAGATGAGTTGGAACACTATTAGAATCATATGAAATGTCAGAAGATCCATCTGATGATTATAGTTATGCCGATAATTAAATTGTTATAACTATAATATTATATTATAGTATCAAAGACTTTCAATATTTTTTTGAAATCAAATGGTCTATATTATTCTAAAATTTATGGTTGTTCATCATATCTATATTATTTGTTCTATTTTTTTATTTTTTGTACAGTAGATGCCGCTTAAAGGACATGACTATGGTGGAGGTGGACATGGATGCAGAAATGTTCATTGATTTTTTGTTCATTGTAGGTGTTCTTTGTTCATCATGAACAATGGGAAGATAGAGAAGCTCGGTAGTGGTCTTTTAAGTTCATTTGTGAGTCAGCTAAAAGTCACATAATCACTAACAAGTCTTACAGGATCTTCAATCGAGATCAAAGTGGATCAATGCCAAGATAGTGAAACTTGTTTTACCCAAAAGAATCTCAAAAGGTTACGAACAAGACCAAACAATTGTTTTTCTAACCAAAGTTGATTGCTTCTTTTTCTTTTGAAGGTTCATGCAGTTTGTTAGTGCACCTGATGTTTTGGAAACTGCTAATGTGTTTGATGAAAAAATGTCCCAGCTAGAAGCAGCCCAGAGAATTTACTCCCAGCTAGTATTAATTTTTTAAATACAATCTATTTTTCTAGTGAAGATGAATATATATATATATATATATGAATCTTTCTCAAATTTTGTGTTAGGCAGGAGCTTTGAGTGAAGAGTACAGATATATTGTTACGCAATTGAAGATTAATTATGTAAAATTTCATCAGAATGATGTCTTTATCAGTTTGGTTATTACATGAGTTATGCGCGAGTCTTTATGCTTCACAAAATACTACAAGATGGAGGAGTATAATGTAATTGTGAATAAAGGTGTTTGCATGCTATTCTTAATTAGATTTTGAATCAAAAAGATTGTTACTCTTTGATTTATTGTGATGATTTTTTCTAGGTAGGAATGGAGTTGAAACTATGGCAGGAGCGGATGTTACAAACTAAAGAAATGTGTTCTTGTTCATAATTTTCTTGATTTGTTTCTCTTTCAAAAGCTTTTAAATCTTCATAGTCAATCTTAAGCTTTAGCAATACCTTTTTTTTCTCCTCGTAGGAAAGAACTATTGAGAGCAACCAATGTTTACCTTGCTGTTGTGAAACATGATCTATTATTTGATTGTGGAAATACATCATCCGCGAGTTTCAACCTAAAAACTGAATCTAAGATGTGACTCTTCTCTGATCAAGTTGGTGCTCCTCAATTCCAGTAAGCTTTCTTGGCAATGAACTAAAATGTGCATGCCAGTCCTTCCTTTTTCTTATGACTTACTGGAGAAAATGTTATTATTATGTCATTTTATATTACATGTAACTTTCTTTAATCAAAAGTGGGTTAATCATCAATTTGCAGCACATAACAAATAGAAAAAGGCTTCATAGCCATCTGCATATTTTTCCCATTACAGTAAATCTGGGGGTTAGTTATGCTTTTTGTTGCTGCTATTGATCCATCGTATAATCTGCAAATTCCTTTATTTTTTGAGTGTTATTGAATGTTTTTAAAGATTGAACATGTGCTATATAACAACGTAGTCTACATGTGCACTATAACAATATAGTGCATGTGTGCATTGTCCTTGGTGATAGCTATGATGTTTCTATCTTTTTTGGAGAAAATGAAGGTGCCCATTAAGCCTATTGTGCCCTTGGTATCACTAGTTGTTTCATTTCAAATGAGGGGTGCATAAATTAGCAATTTTCCTCCTTTCTCTATAGCAAATCATAACTCATACTGTGCACACTAGACATGCACAACAATGTGGGGGGGGGGGGGGGGGGGACGAGAAGCTAAAAATGTTGATAGAAAATTTGGTGTGTATTGTGTGTGACCCTAGTCGACTCATGGTGTCAATTAGGAGAGTTGTGGTATGTTATGAATCTGTAAATACAAAATATTACTTATATAATGTTGATATTGTAGTAAGAAAAAACATATTAGATAGCGTCAAAATTAATGCCAGCATCAATTTTTGTTTTATGAATGAATTATGCACATGATTGGTAAATGCTATATATGTGCCACAAGACTCAATGATTCTCTTAGTCACTATTTATCGTGCATATTGGAAAATGCTATATAAGTGATAGTCATATCATTAATTTTTGCTTAATTAATAAGTTCTCATCTTTCATATTGTTTAAGTTTGAATTGATATATATGTAGGAAATGAAACAAGTGAATGATAAGATGAAAAAAATAAAGAATGCAATGGAATAGCAGATGACCTATATGGAGTCATAGTTAGCGGCCTTGATGAGATAGATAGCACACCAAATTCTAGTAGTGTATCCACTTAGAAGAAACATGGACAAATTCATAAGCTAATGATGAAGATGATGATTTAGATTTAAATGATTATAAATTTATATTATATTTTTGTTTTAACCATGTAACTTTTGTATCATAATTATTTCTGAATTATTTTTAGTTTTTGTTAATTATATAAAATGGTATATCGTATATGCTTTTATCACTACAAGAAAAATACCGAATAGCTAGGAAAAATTTCCTAGCTAAATGTATTATTTCCATCGATAAAGTAGATATAATGATAGAATAACTACGGAATCTTTCCCAAACTAAAGTGCTCGTTGCAAAAATTAACAAGTAAATATATTCCCTAGCAATGTTAGCGATTGATTATTCTCTAGCAAAACTAGCAAGGGAATAACTAAATTAGCAAGGGAAAATCCACTAGCTAAATTAGTGAGGGAAAATCCATAGCTATTTTCATTATAGAATTAGTTTCATATTTTTGATTATTTACATAAAATTTAATTACATATTTTTTAAATTTTTATATTAAATTTAATAAAAACAGAAACTATAAACATATATTTATAATTAACAAAAAATAAAATCAGTTAATAAAATATTATGATACATTATGTTACATAGCTAATATAGAAACATAACAAAACTTGATTACATATTATTCTTCATTAATGTATATAATGACAGTGCACAAAGTATAATCTATTCATGTTATTTATGTTGTGTTCTATCTCCCAGCTCATCAAAATCTGCATACTGCTCTAGAACCCGAGCATGTCCCTCCGTGGCCATCTGTATTGCTTCCTTTAGTTCTAGCCTACATTACCTCTCCACCTCCAACTCCTTCTTCCTTTTATCTACCAATTCCCTTTTTGTAATTAGCTACTCTTCCAACAGCATTTTAATTAATGTTGTGTCAGTTGAATGTATGTATACTTGTGCATGTATTTTTGTGCCGGTGTGTGTGTGTAAACACAGACACATATACTTTCAAGCAGCAACACATTCCATCAAAGTCAACAAAAGGAAATAATCTAGGGCTTAAAAAACACACATTAGGTCTCTCAGCCATGGTTAATATCTTCTAATTAGTTGTCCTCTGGTATTTCATGCAGATAAAGAATATTGTTACACCTGCACATAAATAATAATATACTACATTTACAAACCAATAAAGAACACAACTCAATCCTGCTGATAAATAGAGAGACGAGAACATACAATACCAACTACCATTTCCTAGAATTTCAGACAACGAGATAATCATGAGCTTATCTTTAAATTATAGAATCAAGATATCATCAAAATTTCCAGTGAACTGCCAATTAACATATTTCTCTATGTTGCCGAGCTTCACGTATCAGATCATTTTTAATTATAAGAAAGTTAAAATGTGCCAAAAAAAAGAGAAATAGAAGTTGAAATGACAACAGGCTAATTGGTATTGATTTTTTGCATACCTGTAGGTTCATATAGAAATCCACCGAAGCAAGTAAACCTTAAAAAAATCAAAGAAAATAAAATTAGAAAATAAAATTAGAAAATAAAATTAAAAAAAATATAATGTACAGGAAAAGAACACAATTGTAGCTCACCTTTGTATTCCATTCCCCACTTGAGTTTTACAATGACCATCTTCCCAATCATGTTGTTAAGAAAAGGCTTGGGATTAACAGGGATAGTCTACAACATTCCGCAATAAAAAAACAAATTAACAGCATAAATAGACAAATAGATAAACATATAGATAGATAGATATACAGATAAATATATATATATATATATATATATATATATAGAATAATATATAGTTAAAGAGATAGACAGATAGATTTATCGATTAATATATAGAAAGATAGATAAATAAAAAAATAGAAAGACTGACAGATAGATAGACAAAAATATAGAAAGAAAGAAAGAGATAAATAGATAGATAGATAGACATATAGATAAATAAAAAGATAGATATATCGACAAAAAGATCGACAGATAGATAGATAAATAGATAGATAGATATTTAGAAATAAATATAAATAGATAAATAGATATATAGATACATAGATAGACAGATAGAAGATAGATAAATAGGTAGATAGACAGATAGATAGTCAAATAGACAGATCGACAGATAGACAGACAAATAGATAGATAGATAGGTAGACAAATAAATAGATAGAAAAAAAATAGATAAATAGATATATAGATTAAGAGATATATATAAAGAAAAATAGATAGATATATTTATTGATAGATAGATAAATTGATTGATTGAATGATTGATAGTTTGATTGTTAGATAGATTAAAGACAAATTAAACTATAGATTGATAGACATAAAGACAGACATATAGATCTATAGATTGATAGATAGATATATTAATAGATATATAGATTGAAGGATAGACGCATACACAAATATATAGATATGAATATTTGTAAATAAGTAGTATGTTGATCGGTAGAATGATAGATTGACAGATATACATATTGACAGATAGATGAATAGAGAGACAAATAGATAGACTGAATGAAAAATAGAAAAATAGATAGATTGATAGATAAATATATAGGCAAATAAATATATATATATTTATATATAGACAGACTCATAGATTAATTGAAAGATTAATAAAAAGATTACTAGATAGATTTATTGACAAATTAAGAGATATATTGATTGATAGACAGACAGACAGACAGATAGATAGATAGATAGATAGATAGACAAATTAATAGATAGATAGATAGATAGACAGACAAATGGACAGATAGATAGAAAGATAGTATAATAAAAAGATAGATAGAGAGAAAGATAGATAGATAAATAGTAAAATAGATAGATAGATATATAGATAAAAGATAGATAGATAGATAAATAGATAGTTAGATAGATCAACAAATAGATAGACTGATAGATATATAGATAGATACAAAATAAGAAAATGGTAGATAGTTAGATAGACAAACAAACAGATAGATAAATTAGTAGAAAAATAGATAGATAGATAGATATATAGAGAGAAATACATTAATAGATAGATAAATAAATAGGCTGATAGATAAATAGACAAACATAGATATTTAATAGACAGATAGATAGACATGTAGATAGATAGATAGACAGGTAGGTAGATAGATAGACATATATATAAACAAATTTATATAGATTTATTGATAAATTGAAATATTTATAGATAGACATACAGATAGCAAGATAAATAAATATATACACAAATAGATAGAGAGATAGATTGACTGATTGATATATTGATAGATAGACAGACAAATAGATAAAAAAAACGAAATAAAGAAAGATAGATAGATTTATAAATAAATAGATAGATAGATATACTAATTATTAGACAAATATATGGATAAACTGATAGATAAACAAATAGATAGATAGATAGATAAATAGAAAGATATATAGATAGATAAATAAATAGTTAGATAGAAAAAAAGATAGATTGATTGATAAACATATAGATAGATAAATAAACATATAGATAGATAGATAGAATGATAGATAGATAGATGGACAGATAGACATATAAATAGATATATATATATATATATAATTAGATAGATAGATATATAGATAAATACATTAATTGATTGATAGTTTCATAGATATATATTTAGATAGAAAAAAACAAATAGTTAGATAGATAGATATATAGATAGTTTGATTGATTGATTGATTGATTGATATATAGATAAATAGACAAATAGATAACCAAATTGTTATATAGATAGATAGACGGATAGATATTTAAATAGATAGATAAATAGATAGATATATAGTTAGATAGATAGATATACACATATAAAGATAGATTGATAGACAGATAGATATAAAAATAAATAGATAGACTGATAGATGGATGGATAGTTATATGGATCAATAGATAATAAAAAAAATAGATAGATAAACTGATAGATAGAAGATAGATATACAAATAGATATAAAGATAGACATATTGATAGACATATATATACACAAATTGATAGAACTATTGATAGACAAATTGATAGATTGAAAGATAGATTGATATATAGGTTGATAGTTTGATTGATAGATAGACTAATAGATATATAGATAGATAAATGGACAGATAGAGATATAGATAGTAAAATTAGTAGATAGATAGATATATAGATAGATAAATAGTTAGACAGATTGATAAACATATAGTTAGACAGATAGATTGATAGAAAGAAAGATAGATATATAGATAGATATATAGATAAATAGATAAACATAATTGATATATAGATAGATAGATAGAAAAATATATAAACAAAAAAAATATAAAGATAGATAGATAGACATATAGCTAGACAAGTAGATAGATAGATATATTGATTGATAGATTGATAGATAGATAGACATATAATTAGATAAATTGATAGATAAATAGATTGATAGATCAATAGATGGATAAACATATAGAATGGCTGAAAAATAGAAAGAAAGATAGATAGACATATAGTTGCCCTCATAGATATATACATAGATATATAAATAGTTAGGTAGATTAATGATATACATATAGATTGATACATAGATAGATAGATTGATAGACATATAGATAGACAAAAAGATAGACAAATAGATATAAAGATAGATAGATAAATAGATAGACATACTGTTGAAGAGATAGAAATATAGACAACTAAAAAGATAGATAGACAAATAGATAAGCAAATAAATAGTTAGATAGATATATAGATAGATAGACAAATTGATAGAGAGATAGATTGATAAAAAGATAGATAGAAAGATTTATAAATAAAAAGATAGAGAGATATCTCGATAGATAAATAGATAGATTAAGAGATAGATACTTAGATAAATAGATAGTTATATAAAGAGATAGTTAGACAAAAAGATAGATAGACAAATAGACAGAAAGATAGACATGCAGATAGAAAGACTAATAAATCGATAGATAAATAGATAAATAGATAGACACATTGATAGACAAACAGAAAGACAAATATACAAACAGATAGACATATAGATAGAAAGACAAATTGACAAATTGATGATAGAGTGATAGAAAAACATATAGACAGATAGATATATATAGATAAATAGAAAGATAAATAGATAGATGGACATGCAAACATATATATATACAGATAGATAGATAGATACACAGATAGATAGATAGAATGATAGATAGACTTATAGATGTATAGATAGATAGATAGATAAATTTATAGACAGGTTGATAGACAGATAGTTAGAATGACTAATAGATAGATAGATAGATAAATAGATAGACAAATATATAGACATATTGATAGACAATTAGTTAGACTGATAGATATACAATTAGTTAGATTTATAGATAGATAGACTTATAGATAGATTAGTAGATAAATATATATTTAGATGGATAAATAGATACATGGATAGTCAAATCGATAAACATATATTTTGACATATAGATAAAGAGATAGATAGATAGATAAATAGATAAAGAGACATATAGTTAGTCAGATAGATCGATGGATAGATAGACGGATATATAAATAAATAGATAGACAGAAATATACACAGATAGATTAATTTTTAGATAGATAGATACCCAGATAGGCAACTATATAGACAAATAGAGAGACTAATATATAGTAAGATTGATTGATAGATTCATACATAGATTAATAATTAGATTGATATACAGATTGATAGGCATCTTGTAGACATAATTATAGAAATATTGATAAACATATTGATAGACATATTTATAATCATATTGTATATATCTATCTATACAATATATGTCTATCTATTTGTATATATGTCTATGTGTCAATCTATCTATCTATCTATGTAACTATTTATCTATCTATCTATCTATATATACATCTAACTATCTAACTATCTTTCTGTCTATAAATCTATCAGCCTTTTAGTCATTCTACCTATATATATATATATATATATCTGTCCATCTAATTATTTGTCTAATTCATTATATGTTATCTAACTATATTTGTAACTAATTAACTAACTATCTTTCTATCTATCTTAGTGACTATCTTTTAATCTATCTATCTATCTAATTGTCTAAATATCTTTCTATGTATTAGAATTTCAGTAAATATATATATTTGTCTATCTTTCTAAATATCTATGTAGCTATCTATATATCTGTTTATTGCTCTATCTTTTATATATCTATATATCTATATATAGTCTTAATTATATATCTAACTATTTAAATGTCTATCAGTCTATTAGTCTACCAATCAATCTATCTAATCTATCTGTCTATCTATTTATCTATGTGTTTATGTAACTATTTCTATTTTTCTAACTATCTATATGTCTATCTATTAATCTATGTATATGTCTATCTGACTATTTGTCTATCTATCCATCTATTTTTAAAACTATCTAACTATGAATCTATTTATATGTCAATCTATCTATATTTCTATCTGTCTTTCTCTCTATTAGTTTATCTATCTCTTTATCTATCTATATTTTTGTTAATCTATTTATCTATATATTTATTTTTCTATCTAACTATATATCTATCTATCTATCTAATTTTCTATCCAGCTAGTTATCTATCTATCTAGTTATCTGTTTTGACTATCGGTCTATCTATCTAACTATCTGTCTATTTGTATATTTGAATATATGTATATCTATCTATCTATATATTTGTCTATCAATCTATCAATATATATTTGTCTATCTCACAATCTATATATCTAGCTATCTTTCTATTTATCTATCTGTCTATAAATCTATCTTTCTATCTATCTATTTGTTTATCTTTACATTTATCTATTTCTCTAATTGTATATCTCTCTATCTACTTATATATCTATTTGTCTATCTGTATGTCTATCTCTCTTTGTATCTATTAATCTATCTCTATCTATGTGTCTATGTTTTTAACTTTCTATATCTATGTGTCTATGTCTCTATGTGTCAATGTGTCTATGTGTTATTGTGTCTGTGTCTATGTATCTATGTATTTATTTATCTATCTATCTATTTGTCTCTCTATATAGATTTGTATATGTGTATTTGTCTATCTATTAAATTATGTATCTATTTTTTCACTATCTCTGTATTCATCTATTAAACTATCTATCTATCTATGTATCTATCTATATATCTATATGTCTATCTATCTAACTCTTTATCTATATATCTATCTTTCTATCTATCTTTGTATTTGTCTATATGTGTCTCTATTTATCTATATATCTATATTTTAATATATAAGTCTATTATACTAAGTAGAAATTTATCTATCTGTCTATCTTTTAATCAATCAATCAATCTGTCTAACTAATCTATTTGTTTATCTATCTACTTGTTTATCTTATTATCTATCTATAAATTTACTATCTATCTAGTTGTCTATCTGACTATCTATTTATCTGTGTATCTATTTATTTATCTATATGTCTATCTAAATAGATATAAATTTATTTGACATACAGATAGATATAATGATAAATTTATTTATCTGACTATCTATCTTATTATTTGACAGACAGATAGATGTAAAGATAAATTTATTTGCTGATAGACAAATAGATAGTTATATAGATAAATGTATCTACAAAAAAGAAAAAAATATAAATTGACACAAATATATATAGATAAATATACATTGTCAAATAGATAGATATATAGATAAAAGATAGAAAAAAAGAAATTCAAATAAATAGATATATATACAAATAGATAAATAGAAAGATTAACAAATAGACATATATATATAGATAGACATATATATAGATAGACATATAGATAGATCAAAAGATAAATAGATAGATAGAAAGATAGAATGAAACAATGATAAATATATAGATAAATAGATTAATAGATAGAAAAATAGACACACACACACACACACGCATATATATATATATAGATTGATAGATATAGATAGATAGACAGGAAAATAAATAGATAGTTAGATAGATAGATATACAAATAGATAGATAGACAAATAGACATATAGACAAATAGATAGATAGATAGAAAGATAAATTGATTGATTGATAGAAAGATAGATAGACATATATATAGATAGATAGATTGATTGATTGATTGATAGATAATTAGACAATTAGAAAGATAGATATATAGACAGATAGATAGATAGATAGTTTGATAGACAGACAGATATATAAATAAATAGATAGATAGATTGATTCATAGATAAATAGATAGAAAAATATAAAGAAATACATGAAAGAAAGATAGAAAGAAAAATGGATAGATAGATAGACAAATAGATAGATAAACAGTTAGATACATACGATTATAGATAAATATATAGATAGAAAGATAAACAAATAAATACATAGATAGAAAAACAAATAGTTAGATAGACACATAGATAGATAGATAGATAGATAGACAAATCAATAAATGAACAGATAAATAGATATATAGATAAACCTATAGATAGATTCAAAAATTGATAGATATATAGAAATATAGATAGTTAAATTAATCGATTGATTGATAGACAAATAAACATATATATTGAAAGATAGATAAATAGATACATATATACATAGATAGATAGAATGATTGAGAGTTATAAATACAAAAAGACATAGATAGATAGAAAAATAGACAGACATAAAGATAGATAGATAGATAAATAGGTAGATAGATAGACAAGTAGTCTATTAAATAGATAGATTGATTGACCGATAGATAGATAGATAAATAGATAGACACATATATTATTAAAATTATATACTAAAAGATAGATAGAGAAATATACTTTGAGATAGATAGACAAATAGAAAGATAGTTAGATAAATAAATAGACAGACATATAGATAGATACAATGATAATTATATAGACAGTTTGAAAAATAGATAGAATAATAAATAAATTGATATTCAGGTAGGCAAGTAGATAGATGGATAAATAGAGCCACAAATAAATAGATAGGTAGATAGATAGATATATATATATATATATATATATATATATATATATATATATATGTAGGAAGATTGATAAATAAATAGATATATACATAGATAGATAGACACCTAGATCCATAGAGAAATAGACACATATACACATAGAACATAGACACATATACATATAAATAGATAAATATATATATTTGTCTACAAAGAGTGACAGACAGATAATTAAATAGCAATATATACAGATAGATATATAAAAAATTGTCAGATAGATAGATAAACAATAATATAAATAGATAGATGTATAGATACACATATTGTCATTTAGCCAGATAAATGGATAGATAGATAGATATACATATTGATAGATAAACCAATAGGTAGATAGATTATTAGACAAATATACATAAAGAAAGATATATTGATAGATAGATAAATAGTTAAACATATAAAAAGATAGAGAGATAAAAATATAGATAGCTAGAGGTATAGACAAATAGTTTTTAGAGAGATACATAGATAGATAAATAAATAGATATCTAGATAGATATATAAATAGATATATAAATAGTTAGATAGATAGATAGACATTATACAAATAGAAAGATTGATAGATAAACACATAGATAGATAGACAGATAGATAGATACATAGAGAGAAAGATAGATACACAGATAGATTGATACACAAATAGATAGATAGATATATAAATTAATAGATACACATATATTTAGGTATACATAGACAAATACATAAATAAATAGAATGACTTATAAATAGATAAATATATAGATAAATAGATAGATAGACATATCAAAAGATAGTAAGATAAACAAATAGACAAATAGAAAAATAGTGAGATAGAGAGATAGAGAGATAGATAAAAAATTAATAGAGAAATAGTCATATAGATAGATAAAAAGAAATAAAGTTTGACAGATAGAAAGATATACAAATTGAAAGTTATAAAGATAAATAGATAATAATATAGATATATAGATAGGTACACAGATAGATAGATACATCGATAGATAGACAAATAAACTAATAGATAGATAGATACACAAATACGCAAATATACATATAGATATATAGACGGATAGATAAATAAACAAATATAGAGATAGAAAAATAGATAGATAGATTGATATAGAGAAAGATAGATAGATAGACAAATAGATAGAAACTTATATAGATAGATAGATAGATAAAATGTTATATTAATAGACACATAGATAGATAGGCATACAGATAGACAGACAGACAAATAGATAGATTGATATATAAATACATAGATAGAGAAATAGAAAGATATACAGATACATAGATAGATAGATTGATATATAAAAAAATAAACAAATAGACAAATTGATATATAGATAGATAGATAGATATGTAGACAAATAGATAAATAGATACAAAAATAGACATATAGATAGATAGCCAGATAGATAGATTGATTGATTGACATATAGATAGAATAATAGAAAGACAGATAAACTAATAGTTAGATTGATAGATAGATTGATAGATAGACAGATTGATAGATTATTAAAAAGGCAAATTGATAGTTTGATAGAAAGAAAGATAGATAGATAAATTGATTGATTGATTGATTGATAAATTGATAAATAGATAGATAGATTTATTGATTGATTGATTGAAAACTATATATCTAATTAGATAGTTAAACATATTAACATATAGATAGCTAGATAGAAAGATAGATAGATACATAGACTATTAAACAAATAGACAGATAAATTGATATATAGATTGATAATAATACTTATAGATAGATAGACAAAAAAGCCGATATGGGGATAAGCAGATAAAAATATAAATAGTTTAACATATATAAATATATAAATAAATAAATAAATATATATATATATATATAGACATATAGTCAGATAGATAGATAGATGTAAAGATAGGCTGCTAGATAGATAGATAGATAGATAGTTAGTTAGTTAGATAAATCATCTGAATGATAAATGAGAAGATAGACAGATAGACAAATAGATAGATGGATTGATAAACAGATAGATATATAAATAAAAAGATAGACAGATAGATTGATTGATAGATAATAGGATAGACAAATAGATAATATGATAGATTGACTATTTACCTCTAAATTTTAGGGTAGATGCATCAAAATTTATCATGCAATACGGGCATGCGAATCGTCCTATAGTACTCTAGCCAAACAACTTTGAATATGCAGGAAAGTCATTTATCATCCACATAAGGGCTGTCCACCTAATGAAAATTTGTTTCTTTGAGATATTATATGTAAAAATGCTAACATCCCATAAATGATTTAACTCGGCAATATGACACTATAACAAAATATCCAGCATGTCTTTTGGATTTTTTGGCCATTGAACCAATATTGACAAAAATATATATTGCTCCTTCATACACAACCACGGATGCAAGTTAAAAGGCATCACTATCACTAGCCATGTTGAATACTATTGTCCAGATTGCTCAAATGGCTGAAATCTATCAGTGCAAGACCCAATCTCATATTTCAACTTTCTACTGCAAAATCTTGATGTATATTATTAAATTGCTTCCAAACAGTTGAATCTAATGCATGACGTAATACCCCTTCTTCAACCTCATGCTTGGAATTCCACCACATATCATTTGATGTAGCATTTGATGCATAAAGTCTCTGTAATCGAGGAATTAATGAAAAATAATACATCTTCTTAAAGATAACCTTCAATTTTTTTCACGTTTCTATAGCACGAGGTGCCTTCCTAAATTGACGATGGCCACAAAACTTACAGCTAATTAAATTACTATCACCACCCCGTTATGACATACATCCATTTAAACAACAATCAATTTTTTCCACTGGTAGACTCATTCCTCGTAGTAACTTCTTAGTGTTGTAAAAGTTGTTAGTGATCAAATTATTATCCGGAACAATCTCCTTCATCAGTTCTATCACCTGATCAAATAATTTCTCAGACATATGATTTTCTGACTTAATGCTCATTTGTCGACCCACAAGTGACAATTGTGATTGTGTTTTACAACCAGGCCACAACTCTTTATCTATAGCTTTAAGCATTTCATAAAATTTCTGAGCTTCAGGATTAGGTAGTTCATCCATGTAATCCATATTGAAGTCAGAACCAGCAGCTTCCATGATCATTCTATGGTATGTGTTTGATGATTCTTACCACAATTAAATGATTCAATACCCACATTTTGGTCAAAATTCAGAGCCTTTGTACTTTCTCCGTGATAAATCCAAACAAAATAATATGGCACAAGGCCATAATTTTCCAAATGATATATTATAGTGTTTGCATCACAAAAAGGGATATTCTGACACTTTCGATGATTACATGGATACTTAATTTTTTCTTCATCATTCAATCTCGATTGACTACATGCAAAATTGATGAATGTTTCAAGCCTAGTCAAAAAATCTTTATTCAAAAATTCATTAATAACCCTTTTATACATCCACTAATGATTTGAGCTCATTTTGCTCTATTTTATTTACATAAAATAATGCTCAATTAATAATATAAATAAAACATTATATTACTTCAAAATATACAAAGAATAAAATAAAATTACTTACAGATGAATATTTAAAATTTAAATATCATGAATATAGAGGCAAGCAGTTTGCACAGTCTACATTAATAGATAACATAATTTTTAGCTAGATAAAGATTAAAAGATATCATAGTTATACTAGATAAAGGGTGCAAAGTACAATAATGCATAAGAAATGAAAGCAAAGAAAATACATTTAATGTTTGAAGGAGGAGAGGGAGAGAGAGAGAGAGAGAGAGATAAGGTGGGGAGAGAGATGGGTAGAGAAATTTAAAGACGGGGGGGAGAGAGAGAGGGAGAGAAAAAGAAGGAGATAGAGTGGGAGAGAAAAGGTGAAATGGAGAGGGGGGAGATGGAAAGAGAGAAGGAGAGAGAGAGGGAGAGAGATGGGGGTGGAGAGATAAAACAAGCAAGAAAGAAGAGCCAGAAAAAAAAATAACACGAGAGAGTGTGTGACACATAAAGAAAAAGAGGAAAAGAAAGACAGAAAAAATTATAGAGGGAGAGAGAGACACATAGAAAGTGTAGTGTTAGAATGAAGAATTATATAAAAGAAAATATAAGTTCTTCAGTACAACCCTATCAAATATTATATTTTTTGTTATACATAAGTTCATATTTGAGCCTGAGGCCCAAGGGCTGGGATTAGGTAAGAGTACGACCCTTATTTGTATTATACCATATATGAGCCTGATCAACGGACACTCTCATGCTATATGCTTACATATTGTTGATATTATATCTTTAGCCGTTTTATTTCAAGTTGGTGCAACAAAATAACATTTTACCATATATAATTATATGTTAGGATACATATAGTAAATGTAGTTATAAATAGTTACAATTAGTTTAACATATAATTATATATTGATATATGCATACAAGTGGTTATAAGTAAATATAAATAAATGTATACAAAGTTATAAACAATTATATAGATTTACATATATGTATACATATAGGTTTACATAATTAAGGATAAAGTTATATTTATTTAAATAGAGTTTTTATTGTTATATAGATATATATAAATATATATATATATATATAGTCATACACATTTAGTTAAACATTATGTTGTATGTTTTTATACATATAATTATAAATATAGTTACATGTGATTATACATATAGTTACACGTATATTTAAACTTATATTTATAAATGTATGTATATATATTTTTTCATATAATTTCATATATTTATACATATAGTTATATATAGGTATGGAAATGCTAAAATACATTTTTTATACTAATATATAAAAATGTTTATTAAATACATGTTGTTAATTATATATTTAAATATAGTTATGGATAAAGTTTTATAGTTATACATATAGTAAGATAGAATTTTTTATAGTTATATGTTATTATACATATAGTATATATAGCTATTAATATTTTTATATATTTAAACATATAGTTATATATAAATATATTCATACAAATAGTTATACACAAATATATAAAGTTACCAATAAATATATAGATTTACATATATGCATACATAGTTATAAATATAGTTATATTTAATGTTGTAGAGTGTTATATAATTATACAGATATTTATATATAGTTATACAAATATTTATACATAGTTATACATATATAGTTAAATATTATATTGTATGTTATTTTACATGTAATTATAAATATATTTAAATGTGGGTATACTTATAGTTACACAAATACTTATAATTCTAAACACTTAAAATAATCAAATCCTACTCGTGTTATAATGATAAAGATTTTTGAATCCAAGATTTCTAAGAATTTACTAGTTGGATGGTTGGTGGCATCATTAAATAGGTGTAAGCTCTGGGTTTTAACCTATCATTTTTATTTGAAGAAGTATATTTTGGTAAACTCTATGAGAATCAAAAATTGATTTTTGATTTCTGAAACTATTATTTTAGATTTAAATTTTTTAAAAACTTATGTTAGATAAACAAAGCTGATACATTTCGGTGCAATAAAAGTGGTAAAAGTTATAATATTATATGAAAAAATGTTAAGGGGAACCAACATGAAAATAATTATATTTTTTTGACAATTTTTAATTTTATTATAACATTTGGCGACCAAAATCCAAAATATTTATGATTTGGGTCTTACAAATTCATATGTTGATAATTACCTTCCTTTTTTCATACGGAATGCATATATTCAAGTATGCATATGAGTTTATGTAGAAACTCATTATTTCGTAAACAAAAACATAAGCATATGGAGTTCATACATACTCTTTATGCATAAACATATACATTAACTCATTTTTGCATACAGAGTAAGCTGAAAAAAGTTTATGCATAATGTTTTTTTTATTATATTGGGATAATTATTATTATCTGAATATAGGTACTAAAATATAACCCAAATCATAGATATTTTTTTTGGATTCCATAACATAATTATTCATTATGTATGTGTGTGTGTGTGTGTGTGTGTAGATTAAATATGAAAATATTAAGTATTATTATTATTAGTGTTGTGGAAAAATTCATTTTTTTTTTGCAAAGTTAGATAAAAGTTAGTGCTGTTTTTGGATGCAAGAAATTATAAAGAATAGTACTTTCATTGACAAGAAAATCTATTTAATAAAATTTTAAAATTGAACTAATTTAAGAAAATACTTCTCAGAGCAATATTCCTACCTTTTAGTGGTATCAATGCATAATATTAAATTGTTTTTGTTATTTTGTTTTGTAATTTAAGAGATGCAAGCCTAATATTTTTTTCTATTTGAAGATTAGAATGATTAGGATTTCTTGTAATGCATGTAATTGCTACTTAAGAGCTATAAGGCTACTATAATTTTTTCATCATCTTAAACTTTTTCTCCTTCTCTTACTGCTTCTTCATCATCTTTTTTTACTACTTCTTCCTGTACTGCTACTACCACAAATGAGTATCTACTTTCAAATGAGAATGCTCATTTATAGATGAGATAATATTTCTCTATGCTTTATCTTTAACATGATCTATAGTATATGCCATTATACTTTCTCATTAATCAAAGATAAAAATATAGATTATAGTTCAATTGAGAAAGCTTGCTAATAGATGAGTATCTAATTGCAAATAGAGTATAAAGGGTAGATTAATTACCAATTGTACAAGATTAATAATAGATGAGTATCAACTTGCAACATATAGGAATTCATTTGTTAGAGCATATGTTTGAGTTGTTGATTTGTCATTGTAGACAACTTCCTTGATTTGATAGAACTTATTGATATATGTATCTCACACATCAACCATGCTACATATCAATATACATTTTTTTACAAGGTAAATGGTCTTGAGGTTGGTAATATATGTTCTACAAATCATCTCCATTGGAGAAACTAAGGTCTTGAAAGACTAATTATGGTCTCTTTTAATGATAATATTTTCTCTATGACAAGATTAATTAATCAAAAAGTTTGATTACCTAACAACAACATATCAATAGAGCAAGCAAAGACATGAATATTCAATTGATATGCCTTCCAATCTCAAAAGATTATCAAAAGATAACCATCAATGGGTTTCAAACCAATTTGAAAAATATTATAGCTCAAATATCAAACTAGTTAATTAAATATGATAATTTTGAATTAAATCACAAAATTATTTTTCATTTTCCCAAACTATACTTAATAGAGTTGAATTAATAAATAGAAAATATATATATATATATTCACATTATTTTTATTACACACACGCGCGCACATACACACTATAAAAATTATTAATAGATTAACCAAAATGGCTTTTTTGGAATTTTCAAAAATAATGTTAAATGCATAGCACATAGTAATTTTAATTAAACAAATATACATACTACCATAAAATAAACGAACACAACAAAAAACTTACACTATCAAAAAATACACTGCTAAAAAACTTACCATAAATAACACAAACTATGATCATACACACACTCTCATTTTATCATTCATATAATAACAAAATACAGATTAAAACTATTTGTTTTTGAATAATTATTCTAAAAAATGTATTTTTTAGAATAATTATTAGAATCAACTTTTTGCACTATTCATGCAATATAGATAAAAAATCAAGAACATATGTATTTTTTTTCGTGCTCCTCACTTAAGAAAACCCGTGAACAAAAACATTAGCAATGGGCCATGAATAATTGAAGTTTTAAATAGAAATATTTATAACCATAAAAAAAATATACCAGCAAACTATAGCATCAAAAGCACCCAAACCATGATAAAGAAGTTCACCCACTTAATACCAACATGCCCAAACAATGCATAACAATTTTTTCATTTCACATCTATGGTAATAAAAAAATTATAGATATAATTATGTTTAAATAGTTTATATATACTTTTTTATAGTTATATATATATAGTTATGTTAAAAGACACTTATTTAAAGAAAACTTATATGTATGTATACTATTTTTGTATACAGTATGTAGTTATTTATATTGAAATTTATTTTTAATTCAGCATATCTACTATGCACCATCAAAATCCACACAATGACAATGCATTATATCACAAATGCATGAAGTATGTATAAGATTAAGTATATATACACAATCCAAAAACACCACGGTGAATAAAGTAGAAGAATTTTGGAAACATTAAAACTTAAGCTTAATCAAGTTAATCGATGAAGAATAAATATATAAAACGTACCTCAAATCAATTAAAAATTAAAACTTAAACCTTGAAATCGAATATATGTTGAAGCATCGGTGTCGAGGGATGGATGACCTTCTGTGGAGGTTCGCATCATTAAGCATTGGTGTCAAAGAAGATAATCGGTGTCGGAGAAGATAATCAATTTTTTTATATTTTTAATTATTATAACATTAAATAATATATATATATATAAATAATCAAAATGACTAATTAATTGTATTCACTATAAAAAATTTTTCGAACAAAATTTATGTGCATGTTCCAAGGCACAAATGAAAAATAAACACCTTAAATTTTTTTTATTATAATATTTTAATATAAACAATAAATATATAAACAATAAAAAAAATATGATTAGCCTTATAAAAAAAATCAAATAGGTACAAAATTAACAAACTCCATATAATAACACATAAATGAAAAGATGATTTACCTTCTAGTCACTTGCCTAAGAATTATAAAATACTATTAATGTTAAAAAATATATAAAAATTTATATTTTATCGTTTAAAATATTTAAGTCATATTTATCATTTTAATAAAAAATTAATGTTAAAAGCTAATAATCAAAATATTACTCAATTGTTTAATTCGTAGAAATTTTTTTAAGAGCAAACATCTATGTATTTATTTATAAATATTAATTTATTTTTTTTAACTTTATTAAAAAAACTTTATTTATATTATATTTCAAGATTTTCAAATATTGTATTATTTATTTATTTACAAATTTTCTATAATAATAAAATTTTTTTACTTATAATAATATTAATTTTTACTAGTTTATTCGTCAATTCAAATAATTTATAAAATATTTTCTATTTTATTATATAATGAATTAATTTATATTTATACTAATATAAATTTTAAATATATGTTAATTTAATTTTTAAAATAAAGAAAAAAATTATTATACTTATTGAATTTAATATTTAATGTTACTTTAATAAAAATTTTTAAGTTCTTATTTTAAAATTTTATAAAAAATTTTTGTATAATTTTATAAAATATTAATACATCATAAAAATAGTTAATTTAGTCCTTATTAATATATATAATTGTTTTTTGTATTTGGATATTTTTTAAAATTATTTATTTATAATATAATTTTTTATGATTTTACGAGGAGAATGTATGTTTCAAGGATTTCTCATCTATAGACCATTAACATACATTTAATAAACAAAATTAAATACAATATTAAAATTAATAAAAAATAAAAAAAATTTTATAAATAAATATTGGTTAGGGAAATGCCGTTGCTAAATCCGTAGCTAAATTATATTTATTTATCTATCTAGTTATCTTTCTATCTATATATCTATCTCCCTATTTGTTTATCTGTCTATTTCTTTAAATCATTGCATGTTTATCTATCTATTTGTGAAATAGTCTAACTATATTAATATATAATTATGTAACTATCTTTTATCTATCATTCTATTAGTAAATCTATCTATCACCTATAAATGTTAGAGTCAGTATGTCTATCTATCTATCTATCTAAATATCTAACTATCTATGTATCTTTCTATATATTTGTATATCATCTATCTTTGTATATATCTACATGACTATCTAAATGTCACTAATTTTTTATTTACTTATTTTTTTATCTATATATCAATCTTTTTTCTAAATGTCTATATGTGTATCAATCTATATATGTAACTATCTAACTCTATATCTTTCAATCAATCTATCTATATGTTTAACTATCTAACTATTTTTTGATTATTAGTGTATCAGTCAATGTATCAATCTATTGACATATATATATATATATATATCAATCTTCAATATACATATCTATCTATCTGTTTATCTATCTATCTATCTATCTATCTGTTTGTCTATCTATCTATCTATCTTTTAGTATATCTATATATCTATCTATTTATCTATCTGTGTATGTGTATATATGACTATCTTTCTATTTTCCTATATATTTTTATATTTACCATTCTATCTCTCTAGCATTCTATTTATCTATTGATCTATCTATTATGTGTCTATTTGCCTTTTTTTTCAATCTTTTTATCTGTCTGACTATCTATCAATCTATCTGTCTATTTGTATAAGTTTTTATCTGTCTATGTGTCAATCTGCCTACTATCTATTTGTCTATTTATCAATATGTGTGTGTCTATCTATCTTTCTTTCTTCCTATCAATATGTCGATCAATCTATCTATCAATCTGTCTATCAATTTATCTATATATTAATTGATATGTCTGTCTATCTATTTGTCTATCTATCTTTCTATGTATCTATCTGTCTATCAATCTGTCTATCAATCTATCTATATATCTATATATTTGTCTATGTATATATTTGTCTATCTATCTATCTATTAGTTTATATATTTGTTTATCTAAATAACTATCAATGTACTTATTTATTTGTGTAATTATTTATCTATCTCACTATCTAACCATCTATTTGTCTATATATATATATCTATCAATCTATCTAAATGTTTATCTATTTATTTATCTAACTATCTATCTATCTATTTTTCTATCTATCTATTTATCTATCTTTCATCTAACTATTTTTCTATATATATATATATATATATATATCTATGTATCTATCATTTATCAATCTATCTATCTATCAATCTATCAATATTTAAATCAAAAAATTTATCTATTATCTATATATTGGTCTATATATATGTCTATCTATATGTCTATAAGTCTATCTATCTGTATATCTAATTATCTGACTGGTAGCATGTTTGTCTGCCTATCTATTTGCCTATTTATTTTTCTATCTATACTTCTATATTTCTATCTATCTATCTAAATATTTGTCTATTTATTAATCTATCTTTTAATTTAATAATCTTTTTATCTATTTTTCTATCCATCTGTCTATTTAACTATCTATCTATCTATATATCTTTTTATCTATTTGTTTATATATCTATCTATAATTTGTCTTACTTTTTGTTTATCATTATGTCTAGCAGTTAATCTATAAATCTATCTGTCTATCTATTTGTTTGTCTAACTATTTATTTGTTTGTTTTTCTATGAGTCTATCTTTGTCTCTGTGTATATATTGATCTTTCTATCTGTCTCTTTGCCTCTCTATATGTTAGTTTGTCTATCTGTGCATCTATATATTTGATTTAACAATTGTCTATCTTTATGTCTACTATAATGTCCATATAATTGAATGTCTATATGCTTGACTATATGTCTACCTAACTATTTGTCTACCTAATTAGCCGTGTGTATGTCTATCTATTAGACTGTATGTCTGTCTGTCAATTTGTTAGTCTGTTAATATGTTAGTCTATTAGTCTACTAGTGTATCAGTTTGTCAATCTTTCAATTAGTCAGTTTATCTATTTTGTCTATGTGTCCATCTGTCTATCTATTTATCTATCTATATATCTCTTTATCTTCCTATCTATCTATCTATCTATCTCTTTATCTCTCTATCTCTATATCTTTCTATCTATTTCTCTATTTATCTATCTTTCTATCTATTTCTCTATCTCATTATGTTTCTATATTTCTATCATTCTATCTCTTTTTTTATCTATATCTTTATCTCTCTATCTCTGTATATATATATATATCTCATTATATATTTATATCTCTCTATCACTCAACTCTCTATCTCTCTATCTTTTTATCTTTGTATCTATCTATCTATCTATCTATCTATCTTTTTCTCTATCTCTCTACCTCTTTTTCTCTCTTTCTCTCTATCTCTCTACATACTTAGCTACTTAACTAGCTACATTCCTACCTAGCTATCTCTTTATCTATCTAACTTTTTGTTTATCTATGTATCTCCTTATCTTTATATATTTCTATCTATATATTTATCTATCCATCTATCAGCCTTTCTATTTATATGGCTCTATCTATTTTGCTATCTTTCTTTCATTTTTCTATCTATCTCTCAATCTCTTTATCTGCATATCTAACTATTTGTCTATCTTTCTATCTATCTATATATCTACCTATCTATCTATCTGTCTGTTTGTCTATCTATCTATTTATATATTTATCTATCTATCAATTTTTCTGTTTATATCTCTATCTTTCTATATGTCTATCTATATATATGTCTATCTGTCTAATTATCTATCTATATTTCTTTATATCTACTGATCTATTTATATGTCTACTATTCTATCTATCTATCTGTCTAATTGTATATATTTATGTCTATCTATTTATAAATTTATCTATCTATCTATCTATATGTCTATATCATTTATGTGTCAATCAATCTATCTATCTATCTGTCTACCAGTCTAACTTTATATTTGTCTATATTTTTATTTATCTTTCTATCTATCTATCTAACTATCTATCTATTTATCTATTTCTCTATTTGCCTATGTTTCTATTTATCTATCTTTCTATTTGTCTATCTATCTATATGTCTATTTGTATATATGTCTATCTATATGTCTAACTATAAATCTATTTTTCTGTCTATATATCTATCTATATCTTTGTCTATTTGTCTATCTATCAATCTATCTATATGTCTATCTGTCTATTAGACTATATGTCTATCTATATATATTTTTTCTATCTATCTATCTTTCTATTTTTCTATATGTCTATTTGTATATATATGTTTATCTACATATCTATCTATATATGTGTCTATTTATCCATCTATCTTTCTATTTTTCTATCTATCTATTTGTATATAGGTTTTTCTACCTATCTATCTATCTATATATGTGTCTATCTGACTACCAATCTATATGTTTATCTGTCTATCTGTCTACTTATCTATCTGCCTATTTATTAGCTATCTATTTCTCTTTTTGTGTGTCTATCTATTGATCGCCTTGATAAAAAGATTGATAGATAGAAAGATAGACTGATAGATATATAGATAGATAGTTAAATAGATAGATAGATAAATAAAAATATAGATAGATAGATAGTCAGATAGATATATAGATAGACTGATAGACAGATATAAGATTAGATAGATAGATAGAAAGATATATCGATAGATCGATAGATCGATAGATTCAAAGATAGGAAGATAGATAGATAGACAAATCGAAGTTAGATAGATATCTTGCTAACTAGATAGATAGATAAAAAGACATATGAATAGACACATAGATAAATAAATAGATAAACAGATATATAAAATAAAAGACAAATAGATAGACATATAGATAGACACATAAATAAATAGAAAGATATTAAATATATAAACATATAGATAGACTGATATATAGACAAATAAATGAAAAATTAAAAAGATAGATAGATAGATAGACATATAGATAAAAAGATAAAAAGATATAAAGTTAGATTAAATGACAGACAGATAGATAGAAAAATAGATAGTTAGATAGATAGATAGATAGATAGATAGAAAATTAGATTGATAGACACACAGACAAACAAACAGATAGATAGAATGAAAGATAGATATATAAAATGATAGATTGGTAGATAGATAAACTGATAGATTGATAGATAGACATATATATAGAAAGAAAGATAAACAAATAGACAGATAGATAAATTAATAGATAAATAGAAAGATAGATATATAGATTGATATATATATATATATATATACTTAGTTAGACAGATAGATAAAGATTTTGATAGAATAATAGATAAACAGATTGATATACAAATAGTTAGATAAATAGATAAATAATTAGGTAGACAGATAGATAGATAATAGATAGATATATAGATAGAAAGGAACATAGTTAAATAGATAGATAAATAGATAGATAGAAAAATAGAAAGATTAATAATTAGACAAATAGATAAACACATATATAGAGAGATTTCAATATAAATTCATGTACATAAAGATAGAAAGATAGTTAGATAAATAGAGAGATAGATGGACAAATAGATAGACGAATACATAGATAGATAGATTGAAGGATTGATAGATGGAAAGATACTTGGATAGATAGATGGATAGATATAAAGATAGATAGATGGATCTAAAGACAATCACATACATATATAGATATTTAGATAGATAGATTGATGAATAAATTGAAAGTTAGATTGATTGATAGATTAATAGATAGATTGATAGATAAATTTATAGACAGATAGATGATTGATTGATAAACATATTGATAGATAGAAAATAGATAAATTGATAGACATATAGAAAGACAGATAGATACATTGATAGATAGATAGACAAATAGAAAAATTAAAATATAGACAGATAGATTGATATATAGATAGATTGATTGATTGAAAGATAGACAGAACAATAGACAAATAAATACATAAATAGATAGATAGTCATATAAATAGATAGATAGATAAACAAAAAGTGCAACAGATCGACAAACAAATAGATTAAATAATTAAAAGATCAATAGATATATAGATAGATAGATCGGTAGGTAGATATAAAGATATATAGATAGATATATAGATAGACATATAGATAGAATTGTAGATAGACATATAGATAGATAGTTTAATAGAATAATAGATAGACATATAGATAGATAGATTGATCGATATTTAGATAAATAGATAGATAGATGGATGGATAGATAGAGAGATAGATAAATAAATTGATAGTAAAATAAATAGATTGATAGATAGATAGAAAGAAATATAGATAGTTGGATACATAGATAAATAGAAAAATAGACACATAGATAGATATCTAGATAGATAGACAAATAAATAGATAAATAGTAAGACAAATATATAGATAGAATGATAGATTGATAAAAAGAAATTTAGAAAGATAGATATATAGTAGATAGAAAAATAAATAGACACATAGATAGAAAGATAGATAGATAAAAAATTAGAAAGACAGATAAATAAAGAGAGATATAGGGGGATAGATAGACACATAGATAGATATATAGTTTTATAGATAGATAGATAGACAAATAGATAGATATATAGACACTTCTTTAGATAGATAGACAGACAGACAGATAGATAGATAAATAGATAGATTGATAGATATACAAATTAATAGAAAAATAATTTGACAGACATATAGATAGTTAGTTAGATAAATAGATAGTTATATAGACAGACAGTTATACAAAAAGATAGATAGTTAATTAGACAAAGAGTTAGACAGATTGATAGACATATAGATATACATACATATAAATAGATAGATAGAAATACAAATTAACAAATAGATAGACAGACAGATAGATAGATAGATAGACAGACAAATTGATAGATATATAGATAGGTAGATAGATAGATAGACAAATTGATAAAAAAAATAGTTAGACATAGATATAGATAGTTAGTTAGATAAATAGATAGAGATAGTTAGATAGACAAATAGTTATACAAAAAGAAAGGTGGATAAATAGATAGAGAGTTAGACAAATTGATAGATAGATAGATTGTCGGATAGATAGAGAGATAGGTAGATGGATAAATTGATAGATATCTGTCTGTCTATATATTTATCTTTCTATATGTTTATCTATCTATCTAAACATATATCTAAGTATCAATCATTCTATCTATTTAACTATTTATATATCTATCTATCTATTTATTCATTTTCTTTCTATCTATCTATCTTTCTATCTTTCTATTATCTATGTGTCTATCCATGTGTATATCTATCTTTCTATCTATTTGTCTGTCTATCTATATATCTATTTGTCTACCTATTTTTCTATTTTTCAATTAATATATCTATCTGTTTATATATCTTTCTATCTTTATATCTATCTATCTATATATTTGTTTATCTATATGTCTATCTACCTATATATATATCTATATATTTATCTAACTATATATTTGTCTATTTATCTATCTATTTTTTTATCTATCTATTTATCTATCTATCTATTTATCTATCTATCTATCTATTTATGTATCTATCTGTCTAATTATCTTTGTAGCAATTAATCAATCTATATGTCTATCACTCCATCTATCAATCTATTTATCAATTTATATATCAATCTAATTATCAATATGTCTATCAGTCTATTTATAAATCTAACTATCTATCTATTTGTCCATCTATCTATTTATCAATCAATCTATTTATATGTCTATCTATCCATCTATTTATGTGTCTATCTATTAATCTATCTTACTATTTGTTAATCAATCAATCTATCCATCTATCTTTTTATCTATCTATCTATTTTTCTATTGATTTATCTATATATCTGTCATTTGTCTATATAACAATCTATATAACTATCTTTCTATATGTCTGTCAATCAATCTAGCTATCTATCTAACTAATTATTTGTTAAAATATCTATCTATCTATCTATTTATCTGTATATCTATATATCAATTTATCTATCTATGTATCTATCTATTTATATAATAATCTAATTATCTATCTATAGATCTATCTATAGATTAATCTATCAATCTATCTATCCATTTATCTATCTATCTAATTATCTATCTTTTTATCTAGCTATTTATCTATCTATTATCTATCTATTTCTCTATCTATCTACATATCGATTTGTTTATCTAATGCCTATTATCTTTCTATCTATATATTTATATATCAATTTATCTATCTATCTATCTATATATCTACCTATCCATCTATATATTTACCTATCCATCTATTTATCTTTCTTTCTATCTAATGTCAATCTATCTTTCTATCTATCTATATAATTATTAATCTATTTATGTCAATTTGTTTATCAATAAACTATCCAACTATTTATTTTTAAATCTATCTACCTATTTATCTGTCTATTTATCTTTGAATCATTCAATATATCTATCTATTTATCTATCTATATATCTATCTATCTTTCTGTGTGTGTGTGTGTGTGTATCAGTCTTTCTATCTATTTTTCTCTCTATCGATCTATCTTAATATATTTTTATTTATTTATCTATCATTATATCTATCTATTTATTGTTCTACCTATTTGTTTATCAATCTACCTATAAATATCTTTCCATCACATTATCTATCTATCTTTCTATTTAGTATCTCTAAGTCAATTTATTTGTTTATCTATATATCTATCTATTTGTCTATCAATTTGTTTATATATTAGCCTATCTATCTATCTATATGTGATTATTTATATCTATCTATGTGCATATCTATCTATCTACCTAAATGTCTATATATCTATCTATCTACCTAAATGTCTATATATATATCTATCTATTGTCAATATATCACTCTATCTATTGTCAATATATCACTCTATCTAACTATCTATCTAATTGTCTATCTATATATTTATATGTCTATTTATCTATCTATCAGTCAAGCTGGCTATCTATCTATCTATCTATCAATATATCTATCTTTCTTTCTTTATATCTATCTATCTATTTATCTATCTATCTATTTATCTCTCTATCTATTTAATTGCTTTCTATCTATCTATCTATCTATCTATCTCTCTATTTATCTATTATCTATGTGTCTATCCATGTGTATTTCTATCTTTATATATATCTATCTATCTACATATTTATTTGTCTACCTATTTTTTTATATATCAATTAATATATCTTTCTGTGTATTTGTCTTTCTATCTTTCTATCTATTTATCTATCTATTTGTTTATCTATATTTCTATCTACCTATATATCAACTATCATTTTATATATCTAAATATTTATCTATCTATCAATCAATCAATATATCTATCTATCTATTTATCTATTTGTTCATCTATCTATCTATCTATCTATCTGTCTGTCTGTCTATCTGTCTAGCTATCTTTCACACTATTTGTTTATTTATCTATCTAATTATCTTTGTATCAATCGATCTATCTATATGTTTATCAATCTATCTTTCATTCTAATTATAAATGTCTATCAATTTATCTATCTATCTATCTATCTATTTATTTGTCTATCTATCTATCTATTTATATATCTATCTAATTATCTATCTCTAGATCAATCAATCTATCTATCTATATGTAAATCTATCTATCTAATTATCAATCTATTTATTTATATGTTTATATGTCAATTTATCTATCAATCTACCTATTTAGTTGTCTATCTATCTTTATATCTATCTCACTATCTATTGCCTATCTATCATTCTATATATCGATTTATTTGTCTATTTATCTATCTATCTATAAATCTATCTATATATCTACCTATTCATCTATTTATCTTTATCTCTATCTAATGTCAATTTATTTTTCTATCTATCTATATATCTATTAATCAATCTAAATGATGAACTATCTATTAATCAAACTATCCAACTATTTATTTTTGCAATCTATCTCTCTATTTATTTTCATACCTATTTATGAATCAATCTGTCTGTCTATCTGTTTATCTATCTATCTATGTATCTATATGTGTATCTATCTATTTATTTTGTATCTATTTTTTTATCTATCTATCTGTCTGTCTCTCTGTCTATATATCTATTTATATATCTGTCTATCTATCATTTTATTTATCTATTTATCTATCTGTCTATCTATCTGAATATCTATATATTTATCTATCTATCTATCTATCAATTTATTTTTTTATTATATGTCTATCCATCTATCTATATATCTATCTATAAATTTGTCTATTTATTTTCCTATCTATATGTCTATCTTTTAGTCTATCTTTGTATCTATCTTTTGTCTATATATTTATTTATCTATATGACTATCTATTTGTCTATCTATATGTCTATGTTTCTATCTATCTATTTGTATATTAATCAATCTATCTATAAATATGTCTTTATATCTATCTTTATTTCTTTCTATCTATTTGTCTATATATCTCTCAATCAATCAATCTTTCTATCTATATTTTTGGGTATTTATCTGTATATCTATATGTTGATCTATCTTTCATTTATACTATTTGTATCTCTATCTATTTGTTATATATTTCCAATCTAACTAACTATCTATCTATCTATCTATTCTATTTATCTATCTATCGATCTATTTTTTATTTATATCTATCTATCTTTATATCTATCTATCTCTCTTTCTATCTATTATTTATTTGTTTATCCATATATCTATCTATCTATATGTCTATCTATATATTATTTTATCTATTTTTCTATCTATCTATCTGTCTATCTATATGGCTTTCTTTTTGTTTATCTATTTGTCTATTTATATATATATATCTACTTATTTATATATATGTTTATAAATATTTTTATTTATCTATCTATATAATCATCTATCTATCTTTCTATCTATCTATTTATGCATCTATTTGTATATCAATCTATCTATCTATCTATCTATATATCTAACTATCTATTTATTTATATGCTATCTTTTTATCTATCTATCTACATATCTATGTATTTATATATCTCTCTACCTAATGTTTAGATATCTTTCTATCTATCTTTATATCTTTATAACTTTCTATCTATCAGTCAATAAATCAATCTATTTGTTTATCTATATTTCTTTCAATCTATCTGTCTATCTATCTATGTATCTATCTGGTTATTTTTCTATCTATTTTTTATCTATATATCTATATGCCTATTTATGTATCTATCTCTTTGTATATCTATCCATCTATCTATGTATCAGTCTATCTATCAATTTATCTGTCAGTCTATATATCTAACTATCTGTCTATATATATTTCTATCTATCTGTCTATTTATTTGTCTAACTATGTTTCTAACCATCTATCAATATATTTATCTATCAATTTGTTTATATATCTTTATATCTATATGTCTATCTATTTATCTAACTATCAAAGAATGTATGTGTATATATATTAGTCTATTTATATGTCTATCTATCTGTCTAACTAATATCTCTATTTCTATCTATCTATCTATCTATCTAACTATCTATCTATGTGTCTATATATATTTATCTATATATGAATATGTCTATATATCTATCTATCTATTTGTCTTTATATCTTGTGTATCTATCAATCAATCAATCTGTTTTTCTATCTATCTATATGTCTATCTATCTATCTATCTATCTGTCTATCTATCTTTCTACCTATATGTCAATCAATCTATCTATCTATCTATATATCAGTATATACATATATATATCTTTATATCTATCTATTTATCTATCTATTAATCTATATATCTTTCTATATATCTATTTATCATATATCTACCTTCTATCTATATGTACATCTATAATTCTATCTATTTATCTGTCTATCTGTCAAGTTATCTTTCTATCTATCTATATATCTATTTATCTATCTATCTATGTACCAATCAATCAATCTATTTGTTTACCTATATTTTTATCAATCTATCTATCAATCACATTATCAATATGGCTATCAATCTGTCTATCAATTTGTCTATCTATATATCTATATATCTATATATCTATTTGTCTATTTGTTTGTTTAAATATCTATCTATTGTCTATCTATCTATATGTCTATCTATATATATTTTTATCTATTTTTCTATATATCTATCTATCTGTCTATCTATATGTCTTTATTTTTGTTTATCTATTTGTTTATCTATTTGTCTATATATATATATATATATATATCTACATATATATATATATGTTTATAAATATTTTTATTTATCTATCTATATAATCATCTATCTATCTTCTATCTATCTATCTATGCATCTATTTGTATATCAATCTATCTTTCTATCTATCTATATATCTATCTATCTATTTATTTATATGTCTATCTATCTATCTATCTATCTATCTGCCTATCTATCTATTTATATATCTCTCTACCTAATGTTTATATATCTTTCTATCTATCTTTATATCTTTATAACTATCTATCTATCAGTCAATCAATCAATCTATTTGTTTATCTATTTTTATTTCTATCTATCTGTCTATCTATCTGTATAATAATTTAAGTATCTAACTCTTTATCTATCTATATATCTATCTATGTATCTATTTGGTTATTTGTCTATCTATTTTTATCTATATATCTATCTGCCTATATATGTATCTATCTATTTGTATATCTATCCATCTATCTATGTATTAGTCTATCTATAAATTTATCTGTCACTCTATATATCTAACTATCTGTCTATATATATTTCTATCTATCTATTTATTTATTTGTCTAACTATGTTTCTAACCATCTATCAATATATTTATCTATCAATTTGTTTATATATCTCTATATCTATATGTCTATCTATTTATCTAACTATCAAAGAATTTA